>VYZT01012478.1:60072-168025 GCA_013400735.1 Pomatostomus ruficeps
GCTCCCGGCTCCCGCTCCCGGCCCCGCCCGCCGCGCCCGGCCCCGGCCTCGGCCCCGGCCCCGGCCCGCACCGAGGCTGGGATCGTGTACCCAAGTGGGAAGTGCTGCTTCTTCTCCAGTGCTGTGGGAGGAATGAGCCCGTTCACGGCAACGTCAGACCAAACTGCACAGGCCGCTGCCGTACTGAGCGCGTCTGTTCTCTACATTCTTTTATTATTGGTCTGTATTCAGGCAAAACCCGTCGAGTATCATCCTTCTGTCCTTAATCTGTAAGACATGGTGTTAGGGTTTTTTTCCCTTCTGGCATTTCAACACAGTGTTTCTAAGCACCAGGGGAAGTTTAGATTGGACATTAGGAGGAATTCATTCACAGAAAGAGTGTTTAGACATTGGAATGGGCTACCCAGGGAGGTGGTGGAGTCACCTTCCACCGAGGTGTGGCACTCAGCGCCATGGTCCAGTTGACAAGGTGGTGTTCGGCCACAGTTTGGACTTGATGATCCCAGAGGTCTTTTCCAACATAATTGATTCTATGAAAACTTAAAACGAATTTGCTATCTTTTAAATTCCTTGTCCATCACATCAGAGAAACAAGCAAGCGGCTTGAAAGAGAGGGTTTGACTAATTTATTCAGTAAAAGTTTAGGGTATTACATGAAAAGTAGAAATGGTATGGGTTTTTATTATTCCAAAGTGTATTAATTTCACTTAAATCTAGATTGTGTTGATGATTTCAACAAAGGCAAAGTTCAGCACTTACTAGCCTGAACAAGTTTGTGTGCATGGCAGCATAGATGGCTTCTCTCCCAGCAATCACAACAGTTTGGTGGAGGGGCTGGGATTTTTTCCACTTGCTCTGTGAGAAGCTGATTCACAAGGAAATGACTTGCACAGCTGGGTTATACTATGTCCTAGATTTAAAGTCAGGGAAACAATGAACAAAACACTGATATGGGAATTCATGTATCACTGAGTTCCAACGCATCATAAGCATGTTCTGGCATGCAGCCACAGGTAAGGTGAGGTGGGAAGTGAGCCCTTCTGCCAGGTGAAAGGTCTAATTGAGCGGTCACGTTTTAGTTTTTTGTGACAGAAGGACTGACTGACAGTGATGACTGTGAAATTATGAAAACTCTGGTTTAATAAATCAGTATGGGAAATCTAGTTATAACTTAGCTGGTATTTTCAGCAAGCCTTGCATTTTGGAATAATAGATATATTGCTCTAAGAGAGTACAAGATAAAGTCATAAAGTGGATAGGGGTTTGTCATATCGAAAGCTTGCAACGATCCATAATAATTCAGTTACTAAGGCTCATATTCAAACCCTCTGGTTTTTCCCTAACCTAGAACTTGACTATGAAGTCTGGATCACACTGGGGAATAATGAGATACTCAATTGCACCTAGATTATCCAAGAAAGAATGTAACTCAGAAACTCCTAGGGACACGTAGCTTCAAGTATCCCTGAAGCAGGAGGCAGCCTGAACTTGTTTCATGGACTTTCCCTACATATCTGCTGTAAAGAAAAGATGCAACAGTCCTTTCCACCCCTTCTTTCTCTTCCTTCTCTGCCAAGCTGCTGGTTAGGAAGCTCTGGCATGCTTATGAAAAGAGGAATCTGCACTTCCCAGAGAACATGGCCAGCCACTACACAGTGAAACAAGGAAAATCAAGGACTCCTGAAGCAGTGTCTTACTGATGTAGAGTCTGACCAGAATTCATCTCAGATTTGAGGCCTCCTGTGCATTTTCCACCTTTGGAGCTGAGTATTCCTGTATGACCAGTTAGCCAAACTTAATCTTCTGTTGCCATAAAAATCTGTAGTGTCAAATTCTTCTCCTTTTATTGTAAGTCTTAAGTTTCTTAATCTTTTTTTTTTTATTTGTGGTTTCTGGAGTTTTGTCATTAAATAAGGAGCTTGACTCTTGTTTAAAGATGAGAAAAGTTTCTAGCTGAAGCAATTAGAAATTAGGTTGGAAATAGGAACAAAATTTGCTTCAGATTTACCTATTTTGCTTGTAAGATTGCTTTAAAATAATGATTTTTAAAAGAAAAACTCTAAATCCATTGGTTTAAATCCAATACCCCAGGTTTTGTAAGCCTGGAATTTCATTCGCTTGTCTAGCCTTTTTAGGAGATGAGTGCATGAATGCAGACCTCGCTGTAATTCCCCAAACCCTTTAACTCTCTGCTAGTTAGGTCTCCAAGGGCACAGGTATCTGCCATGTTTCTCTCATCGAGGTACACCCATCCCCTATTGCCTGAAGGACCTGATCTGTGAAGCATTCTCCAAGCCAGCCTGCTAGACCTCGCAGGAACAAGTTCCCAGGGGGCAAGGCAACAGGCTTACCTTCAGATTTCCACTGTGTCCAAGTTAGATTTGACCTGGTGTGAATGCTGAGTGTCACAAGCAACAGGCTGTTTGCTGGTTGGTTGGGGACCAAACTCCTCCAAAGTATATGCAGGTATTTTCACTCATGGTGGAGGAGATTTGACAAGTGAACAACTCAGTCTGCAACAGCAAATAGGCCACCATGGAGAATCTCCTGGCAGGTGGTGAATGGGTATGACATTCCATATCCCAGATGTGTGTTCCTAACAACCACACTATACAGTAAGCAAATAGAAAGAACTTATTCTCCTGCAGGTAGCTGTTAGAAAACACTGGTTTTAGTGCCAATCTTGTGGCTGGGATTTCTTAGCAAAGACATGGGATTATATCATATTTTCTTAAGGCTTCCTCCTGGCCTTCTTAGGTAGCTTCCAGTCTTTAAGCTTTGTATATTCCACACTTCACTGCCTCCAGGAAGCGTGTGAGGAACTTACATTTCTGCACTGAGAAAAGATATCTTCAAATTCCACGAAGCATCACAGCATGTAAAAATATGGTGATGCAGTTTATAATACTCAAGCCTTTTGGTCGACCCAGCTCCATGGAATAGTTTTAATTCTTTGGGGAAAATAGCATAAGGATTCGGCTGTCCAGAATAGATTTTCCAATGTGGAAAATTTGCGGGAGGGTGTCCAAGCTCCACGTATGATCAGATTTGACAGTTTTTGGATGGACCATAAAGAGTTGCCTTTTAGCATCTACCCTATGCAATCAGAGCAGGGAAAGGCCATGGATATCTCTAAAGAGCATACTGCCAGTGATTTTTGTTTGGTCTTCCCCCTGTGGCAGTCCCAAGATTGGCAGCAACCTTTACAGTCACCAAGCCTGTATCTCACATGAACACAGGACACAGAGAGCAAAGACTAGTTTTGGTCAGATTAGGGAAGGCACTCCCTACATTCCCAAAACTGCATAAGAGATCTGCTTTCTTGGAGCTGCAGCCCCTGCACACCACATCAGCTATATGCTGAATAGGTTGGTTTTCCAAGACCAACAGCCTGACAGTGTTGGGTGCTTCAGCAGAGAGAGCTACATGCCTGTTGCATGGAAATTAAAGGGAAAAAATTCCTATAGATTTCAGTGGTTTGGAATATGACTGTCTGTATTAAAACCTTTACTTAAATATACGCTTAACTGGTAACATGTTGGAAATAATTGAACAATACAATCCTGAGTAATTCATCGGTACCTCTATTATTCTTTCCAGAGCTGCACATAAGCTATTTACTCAATGTGATTTGTTTTAATTTTTTTATTCAGCATGTTTTATGCATTAGTATCAGAAAAGCCTGTCTTTCTCTTGGCAAATGTTACTGCAAGTTGTCTAGCAGGGAGATGGATTATGTAGATTTATTTATTCAGAGTGTAATTTCCATAAATGAAAAATTGAAATAAACTTTTTTTTTCAGAATTAGAGCCTTTTTTTTCTTTCAAGGTGAAACAAAAAGTGTGTGTAGTACACTCATTCAGAGTTCCAGATTTTTTTTTTAGGTGGACTATTAGTCATTTTAGTACCTCAGCCCATTTTCTTTGATTTAGATGCTTTAATGTCTGAAAGCATATTCAGAGGATAAGATTAAGAAGAGAAAATAGAACAGATTGGAAATTAATTTGCTTATAAGAAGTTAAAGGTGTCCTGTCCATATTAAGGATTTTAGATATATTGGGTAAACTGTTGTTTTGGAGGTCTGCATGGTTCCAGGCTACCATACAGTGCCTATTCAGAGAAACCCTGTGCTGCAAAGAAAACTGGCATTGTGTGTGTTTGATCCAGCCATGGATCAATATCATGTGAAATCTGTGGGCACAGACCCACCTCTAATGGCCCACCAGCTCAGACACATCTGCCTCAGATCAGTGGTGCCTACAAAGCTTATCTGGGTGGGAGAGGGACTGTCTTATGGTCCAGGCTGTTAGATATCCAGGAATGCACCTAGTTCCTGGAAAAAAAAAAACCACAGGAAAGCTTATTACTATTGTTACCATTCAGAATATATGAATTACTGTGCAGTGCAGAATAGCTATCCTGTAGTGTATTGGGCAGTCCAAGCACTGATTAATGCATCCCAGGAATCCCTTCAGAGATAGTGTTCTGTGTCTCAGGATAGTGCTGTATTTCATGCTGTAGTTTTTTTGGATTAAATTGAAGGAAAAAAGCATATCCTACATTCAGTGCATCTGGAAGTTAGGAAGGGATTGCCCAGCTTCTTTCAATAGCTCTGCACAGCTCTGGACCCATGGCATTATTCCTGAGGTCAGTGCCTTTGGTTTGCCACTATTTATTTATTCATGTCTGCAGAGGTCCTCTTTTTCTCTCCATATGCTCCATCATTCACCAGCACCTCCTGGTAGCCCACCCTGCTCCCAAAGCCCGTCCGTTCTCAGAGCTGACCCTCACTGGGGTCAGGATACGATTAGGTGGCTGCAGATCATAAGGAATATTAATCACAAGGAACACTTAGATGTTGCTTTACAGACTTCCTTATGTGAAATATGCTGTGGCAAGCTATCCGGTTACCAGTGGCTGAAATAGAAACAGTTCTCTCTTTGCCCTTGACAGTCAAAAGAGGTTTGATTTATTTTCTCATTTTCACTTGGTCTAAAGGCAGCTGGGCAGTATTGCTACAAAGCTCTAGCTGTGTGTCTTTGTAATAGGGGCAATGTGTTTGTTCACTTCTGCTCTCTTCCTCTGTCTAATTGTTCTATTGTCTTTCTGTTTTCTCTCCACACTGGGGCTGACAAAATGTCTCCTTGGGTTTAGCCCTCTAGCCAAAACGTAATGGGCTCCTAATCAAGAACTAACACCACCAGCAAGCTATTTCCTGCCTTTGTTTACCATTCCTGGTATCATCTTTCTTCTCCTCTAAGTCCATCATTACAAATTTTCACCATTATTTTCCTTTGACTCCTCCACCCATATAGGGTGCAGGAAGCTTCCTAAATATTGTTTCCCTTTCATTTTCTGGCCACTTGATCTCTGGCTTCTCAGCTCTACACCCTGGAAGAGTACCAGATACATCCAGAACCAGATTTTACAAAGCCAAATAGCCCTGGGATAATTGTATATTCCATGCAGCTGTATCAGCAGAATGTTTGTTGCAGAACCTTGATGCAAATTGTAAGGATGTTTTGAACATAAAAGGGATAACCACAACGTAGTTAATCACTAGGTACCTTTCACCATGACTTGGATTTCCATGCAAGTATCAGGATTATCAGGGTAGAATTCAGTTGCCTAAACAAAAGTTTCTAAGGTGAGTTGAGATGCTCTAAAACACAGAGCCACCTGATGTAACCTGGGAGACCCTGGCCCTTCCCAACTGCGTCTAGAGATGGGGCAAAATATCCCAGGGTTTCTAAAATGGCACCAGTTGCCTATGTTTAAGTGACTGAATTCCTACCATACGTTGAAATAACTGTGTTTTATGCTTAAGTGTCTTTTTTATGTTACTGCACAACTGACTTCATTTATTCTACTATGGCTGCCCTGAGAACACTACACTGTGGTAGGTTAGTATGACTCTTTAGGAATCAGGTGAACAGAGTAGGCCTTTTTTTCCATCTCAAATATGCTTCTATCTTTACATATCTAAGGTGGGGTCAGGATGAAGTTCAACCCAAATAAAATCAAATGTTGTAGCCTGGGAATAATTATTAAGCATTATATCTGATGTTCAGATAGGTAAGCAGGGCTATTCATTAGCAATGCTGGCAAGCTGTTGGACTTACTGATACCTAGATTATTTCAAGAGCAAGAGTCAGGCCACCAAACTTGAGATCACCCTCACCTTAGGGTACTTACTCAGACAGTCCCTCTGTACTCTCAGTTCAGAAAGGACATAAATGGGCTCTTCAAGGTGGAGATTCAGAGCACCTGAGTTTAAATATCAGCCCTGAAATGTAATTTGAAGGGACCTATCTCATCTCTGACTATATCAGGAGAACTTGCCCCATAATTATGTATGAAAAGTCAGGAGATGGAAATAACCTCTTACAAGTTCAGGTGACAGAAGTCATCCTTGTTGGCCACATCTCTCTGGCAAAATTCCTCCAGGGCAGTTTTAGCCCTAAATGTATCTGTTTAGCTTGCTTAACAGCTCAGCAACTCTCCCCCGCCACCACCCCAGGAGCTTCTCTGGTGTGTCTGGTGGGAGCTGACACTCACAGTATGTGTCTCTCAGAGCATGCTGCCGTGTTGGCTTTGCTGTGCTGGCAGGCAAGAGTGTACTTGCTGCCCTTCCAACCCCTCTGGGCCTGCTTGTCACCAGCCCTGGCTGTCATTCAGCTGTTCTGGAGTGTCACAGGCAGCACAGCCTCAATGCAGGGAATTTCACTTAATTTAATTTATTGCAAATCAACACAGCCTTTTAAAAAATTACTGATTTGTGTACTGAGGGGAAAAAAGATGACATATACAATTGAACAAACACTCAGGGAATTACCTTTCCTTACCTTTCTTCAGGCTCTGCTTCAATCAAACACCTCTCCTCCCTCCTTTCTCACCTTAGCTCCCTTTGTTTTCGCTGCTGGTTCCCACTTTGCCTCCTCCCTGTCCCTTCAATGAGGTGATGGGCAATTGGGGCCCAGGTATGTTGGTTTCTGCCCCTGCAATTCACCTCTTGCCCTCCACTGCTCCTCGCTTCTCACTGCTCCTGTGCCCCAGCGTGGCTCCTCCTTGGCCTGTGAAGAAGTGTTGTGCAGCTGGTTTACTTCCTACGCATGTGGAACCATCTTCACTGCAAACATGTCAGGAAAATGAGATGGGTGTATTTTATGACGTAGAGTTATGCAGTCATTGAAAGTCAGGTGTCTAAGGCGTGTTTTAATTCTGAAGCCATGGATGTAGCTCCCAGGAGATGCAACACAGGTGCCCGCAGTGCAGGGCAGTGTAATGCATGAGCAGGACCACCACACTGGGCCCCCAGCTCCCGTGCTGCCAGCTACTGCCCAGGTAGAGGGGCAGCAAGGCCACCCCAGCTGGAAAAGCACGGTGGTGTCCATGGCATGGAGAAACCCACAGAGCCCCAAAGCTCTTCTTCATCCATCCAGCAAAGCAGAGGATACCTTCTTCCTCAGAGCTCCAGTTAGCTTGTCATGTCTTCTGCAGCAAGCATAGAGGTTTTGATGAATCATCTAGTGCTTTTCCACATAAATGAATGAAGAAATCCTGTGCCACTAGCTGAGGTGTCAATTAATTTCCTTCTAAACAAGGACACTCTTGAGACCTTTTTTATCTTAGTGTGCTTTTTATCTTAGATTACCCAGTGAGGTTGATGCAGTATGTCAAACCAAAGCTACAAGGAACAGTTTGGGCAAGTCCTGATCTTAATTCGGCTCATCTAAACAGCTCTCATGAGTGCAGCAATTGACCCAGCCAACTCTCGGCCATTGTATGTACAACTGTGAAAAACTGATAGTTCTTTTTGTTTCTGTTAGATAGGAACTTTTTCTGAATTATATTTTAAAGAAAACCATAGAAAACAAACTCTTATTGTCCTACCCTTCTTTATAAAGCACATAAATCTTTTGTAACTATAATTCTTAGCCCCATAGCAAATACAGTAGCATCAGTGACAGCTGGAATTCTTATAAAAACAGCATCAGAGTAAACTGTGAGCATATGTCAAACAAATCCACAAAACTAATGGTTTTACTGAGTATATATATAAAAATCCTTTTATCTACATTGTATACACACACTTAAGATACTTATTTGGACAGTACTTATTGTACAGGTAAACTATGCAATTAAGCAGGCTTATATGATAGTACAGTGGTGCTGATTATTTTTCTAACATACAAAGTAAATTAAAAGTGGATAGGATCACCTGCAGCAGTATATTACAGCAAAAAAGATAGATTTGAGTGCATTATTACTGAGGTTGGCTCAGAAAGAAAGTAAAAGATCTAAACTGATTGTCATGTGAAGGAGTGCATTAGGAAACAGCACTCTCAGTTTTACTGTTTCTGGCTTGTATCTTTTGTAATACACAATAGGGGAGTCTTTTCTCTGATTTGCTTTTAAGCTTTAGCACAATCACAAGCTGGAGGTATTGTAAAGAAAATCTGCAAATAGCATGAAAATGTCTTGTGGTGACATTCTTATTCAGGCTCTGGGCCCGATTTTGAAAGATCTGAAACTTCCAGAGATGCCAATGCTAAGCTCATCTGCAGGTCAGATATTTGAGGTCTGGAAGGTTGTTTTATAATCTTGTTTTCATGTTCTTTCAAATCTAGATAGTATTTTTTTTTTCCTTTGTAGTAGCACAGATTTTATTAAAACCATTCAGAACAGATATCCATGTTTAAAGTCAAGACAGATTTTTGCTCACCAGTAAGATACATAACTTTGGTCAGCAGAACAATTTCCAATCTTTGAGAAAACTGATAATATATTTAAAGTTAAAATAACAAAAATTATTTTTAAAACAAAGTCTCAGAAATGCTGGGACTTTTAGATGCTCTCCATTGCATCATTCTGCCTTACTATGGAACTATCTTCACAAAAGTTCTTGTACATGAATGGCAAATGATTTGTGGGTCATATAAAAAGCCAGTGCCTCAAAAAAGTAATTTTTTTTACTTTGTGTTACATTGCTTTGTCATCTGGAGAGAAAAGTCCATTTTTGCCATTGTGTTTTCACTCAGAAGTGGTTTGAGGTGGCTGCAGTCTGAAGTATAACCAAAACAAAACAATAAGGTTTGAAATTGTATGTTCAGTGTTTATGCAGGCTCTATGTAAGCCACAAGGAAAAATAAATTTAAACAATCACATGCAGATCTGAGAGAGGCAACTGAAGCAATGGCTCCTCAATTCCCAAAAATGTGACTAAATTTAGAATTTTATATCCCAACCAGTTATCACACGCATGGTTTATTGGCACAGTGTAACCAAATACATCCAAATGCCTGACTCTTCAGTTGTAGGAGTTTAAACCATAACCTAAAAAGAGAATTGAAAAACTGTATATTATTTTTAATGCTGAAAGACAAAGAAGGAAATTGATAGATGTCCCCTATGCTGTCAGATATTAAGAATTCCTAAGTTATACAAGACTATTTAGAAACATCGTATCTGTTCATACTACCAATGTTCCTAAGGGGCTCCAAATATTCACCAAGGACTCGTGACATCTGCCTTTTGTGTATAATGGAAAACCATCTCCTCTTAAAAGCAAAAAGCAAGTAGCAATTGGTCTTTAGTTCTGTGGGCAGCCAGACCTTGTGTACTGAAGACCAGACTCTTTGAGGTATTACAGTGTGGTTTTCAGCTGTCCGGTTTTCACAGAACAACTCCATGTTCCTCAAAATTTGGCTCACAGTCCTTTAACAGTACTGGTTTTACACCTCTTCTTAAGGCAATTCCATCTACTCTGCATTTTCAATGACTTTCAGGAATGTCCCTATAAAATACTAATTTTTCTCAGCATATAAAATGCTGATTCTATTTCTAGAGTTATATGACCTGTCTTATTTATTTTAAAGAAAATGAAAATCCAGTATCTTTGAGGCATACATAAGAGCAAGCAAAAACTGTGAATACAGATTTGCTAAAATAAAGTGGATGATCACCTTCATAATAAAATTTAATCACCTTTTTATATTTATTTTTATAATATTAATATATTTATATATGTTATATTTTTGCATATTATATACATATATTATATACATATATGTTGTATTATATACGTGGTGTAGCTAGTCTTTTGCAGATTTGCATAAACTTATTGAACAAGCACATCCGAAACACTTACTGCATAGAAAACTTGAATAGTACCTTTTAAATTATGATTTTCAAAGGATAAATTGTAATCTTCTTTTATGGCTGGTACAAATTTATATTGAAGCTTCACTGAAAGGTACCATTTTTCAGTAGAGTTTACTTAATGTTAATCTATTCATTTGGGGGTAAATGAAGAATTTAATGGTGAAGTGATGTAACTAGAATATAGTCTCAAGTGGTGTATTAGGTTTATCAATCAGTGGAAATTGTGCACTTGAGTGTAAGAGCACATGTCTATCCATATGATTCTTGCAACCTCAGTTAATTGAAACCCTTTTTCCACCCTATTATCAATACTTGAAAAATAGCTCCAACCACATCTATTAACCAGTGCCTTAATAGATGCTTTATCAGCTCCATATAAATTGCACATATTTTGCTAAAAAGCAGTTTCACTAATACAAGGGTCTGCTCTGTGGTTCACTGGAGATGTTCACTCAGTAGGTGTTGGGGCACAACTGGATGGATGGATAGAGATGGATAGAGCTGTGAGCTTGGTCTTCAATCTGCTGAAATGCTGTACAAGGTTGGAGGTTCAATCTGATTAACACTCTCAGTCCTCATCAATTTTAACAAAAGCAAGGTGTGCTCATGATGAAAATTAGTTAGGCATGACCACTTTCACAGGGAAATCTAAATCAGACTAGAAATATGTGGTTTTAAATTTTCTATTTTAAAAAAAACCCAAACTTTAGACTCAAGAAAGCAGAATTATACACTAATACTGATATGTCCTAAACAACTCTGAAATGAAAAGTTCTTCTTTCCAAAGCAACTTCTCAAAATTTTTAATTCATATTGATAATTTCCTTTCTTCCATAGACACCTGATTTGAATGAAGAATAAATATAGATTTTCTGCACATCTTGGCTCAGTGTCTCCTGAAATCATGAAACTCAGCTGTCAATTAAATTTAGCCAATTGTCAACATCATGAATCAACAGTAGAAGAAAAGTGAAAGCATCTACGAAATAGGGAGAAAAAGAGGGATATGAGATGCTCAGCAGTATCTAATCTAGTGCTACCTAAAACTCTCTAATCCTTAAAGGCATGTTGGAGCTTTGAACCCATAGTGTTTCACTTCTGCTGCAAGATTGCCCACATGCAACAGATTTTGCTTTGTTTTTGTGATCAAGTTGTTTAATCAATTCCATCAGATGTGAGGATACAGGTAAAGGGCAATTACGCAATTATGCTGGGTAATAATAGTTTTGGGGACATTATTTTTCATGGATAATTTGATTCCCAGTTCCTCAGGGAAACTTGTTGCCATCACACAGAACAGAGCTTTGCAGTGTTGGAGGGGTCCACTGGACAGCATGAACATTTTTTTGGTTACTGTTAATTCTTTGTGTAGATCTGTCCCTATGATCTTCATCCATGATCACTGAGCAAACCAGTGGAGCTTTGGGAATTAACATAATAAGGATCTATACTGGTTGTATGCAGAGGTAATATAGTGGAAACATTTGCATTACAAGTGAGCAAATAGCTTTCCTTTTAGTCTTAAAGTGCAGTTTTATGGGACCATATATTATGTAGGAAGGCAGAGCTGAAACTGGTACTATATTTATCAACGTGTGCATAGTTTAATGCTTGTGGCGCAGCCATTCATAGGCAAGAAAAAAGAGCCCCCATCCCAGCCATCAAAGCAGAGCTATAGATCTGCAAACTGACTCAGGCCAAGTTAGTAAGGTGCTAAGAAACCTGCTTTGTATAAAGGAAATTAGGGCTCAAAGTTACAAAAAGGGTACAAAAAAGATCAGTGCTTTACCATATTTGCAAACATATTGTTTTCATAGTCAAGACTTTATAAATTATACTGCAGTGGGCAGGCAGGGCAAAACCATAGCTGAAAGCTATCACAAGTCTTGTTATGCAATGAAGAGCTTCCTTTTACGGGGGGTATTTCTTCACTGAGAGAAGATCATTGCTATAAAGAGTAGGTATTTATCAATTTTCAAGGGTCTTGGCCCATGAAAGCTAGTGTTAGATTTGGAATTTCTCTTTTGTTGCCAAGGTGACAAACACTTATAAATATACCACATCTTCTAATGTGCTTTTAACTTAGTATTTTTATGGCTTTTAAATCAGATACCATTAGCAAATATATTAGGTAATTTAGCTGAAAGACCATTTTCTACTAACACTTTTTGTTACATTTCCCCAGGTACTTCAGTAAATGTCTGTTGTGACATTGCAGTCCTGCCAGGCTTCTAGCATATAAGGATACATACAGTACATCTGGTAAGAATTAACATATTACCTTAGGGCTTTCTATTTTTTTGTATTGATAATTACAAAGTGTATAAAAGAAGACAAATACTAAGGATTGGATCCTGCAGTCCATTGACTTCAGAGGGAGCTCTGTGGAGGTAATAATGCTGGGATTGGCCAAAGGTCATACTGTGCGTTGTTGTTTTTGGCTCCCATCTCCCTTTTTATAGCCCAGTAACGAGGCTGAAAACACAGGGGAGACCATAACGGCTCCTTAGCTGGGCACTTCCCTCTGCAAAGGAGAAGCAAACAAACCAACAAAACCTGCCTGGGTGTTTTCATCTTTTTCATAGAGTTGAAGGCCAGAAGAGACCTTTGCCATCAGCCGGTGCGATGCCCTGCAGGACACCAAGCCAGGAGCTTTCCTGCCAGGAAACCATCTGGCAACCATACCAGCCACGTCTCGGACAGAGCATGGCTTGAAGGAGACCAGCTTGGAAACTGGTGCTGGCAGGCAAGGTGGCAACATCTGCAGAGGCTGCTTGTCCACAGGAGGCAGCTGCACCTCAAGAATCTCTTGGGGCCACAGGAGAGTGACCTCCCTGTGGGCAGGTGCTACAGACACCGGGGTGAGGCCATGAGAGAGCTCAGCAGCAGGACTGGGGCTGACTCCCCAAGCAAAGATGTCCAGGGCCCCTCTGACTGCACAGAACATTTCCCTGTGCTTTTCCTCCTACAGAACCACATCTGGAGGCAAGTCCCGGGCTGGGCTCTACTCCCAGGACCTCCATCTCATGCCAGAAGTCCCACCCTGCATTGAGGAGCATCCTGGCTGGGAATGCAACCATATGAGCAGGCAGGGCTGGAGAGGTGGGGTGCTGATAGAAAGGAGCAGTCATTTCAAAATACAATTTTTAAAAAATTTTGACAAAGCTTTGCATCACTGAGGATTAAGCACAGTTCATAAACCAGTGAATAAGCTTCCTACAATAGCAGTGTGTTAGATTTGGTGGAAAAGTCGAATGGAGAAGCATCCAGGAAACATCTTTCATGCCTGCATATTAAATTTAATCTTCCACCCCCGTCTTTTAAGACTTGGCATTCATCTACTAAAAAAAGATGTTGATCTGAAAGAGAAAGAGAGGGGAAAAAACCCCAGTCTGCTATAACAGTTTGCTTGGCAAAATGGGAGAGACTTGAGGAATGAATTGTGTGTGAGTTACAAAGAGCCATCCTGCACTATAGACACTGGGCCTGTATTTGTCACTCTCGCCCCCAGCCCAGCACTGTCCCATTGGCCTCTTCATTCAGCACAGCTATCTGTCATGAAGAATTTAAGTTTCATATTTTCATCTGTCAGTTGTGAAAAGGCCTGTCAGCTGAAGCTTACACTACCATTTTCTAAAAGGCCTATAGCCCATGCTGACAATACACTCTTATATTTGTGCTTCCAGGCTCCAGATAATCCCCTCACTTTCCTCCTTAGCAGTCCAGTTATGATGAGGCTTAAATTGCATATTTTGGGGGTTTTTAAATCCAGATTTTGCTGATAAATGCTATCAGCGGGAATGAAATTAAATACAGCACGGTTTAGCTCTTATTACCAGCATTTTGTGAGGGCTATAGAGACAGTATTCATATTAAACAGGTTAATGTCTATAGTGTCTATAGTCACAGGAACTAAATGTAGGAATGCTAATATCAGCTTTTATCTGCTTTGTCTGTTTGCAATCCCTGAAGAAAACCCACCCATCCTTCAAACAGGGCATTCCCCAGTTTATTTCTTTAATTTGATTTGCAAAGGGAAATAAGATAACCAGCTCATTACAAATCCACAGCCAATTGTTTTATCCTCCGAGATACCACCAAATTACCCATATAATGCCACAGAAGGAAGAAAGTATCTAAATCCCCAAAGCAAGCTTTCAAATGCCAACACTTTTCCTGTAAGACTGTTAACAAAATTACCAAAATAAAAAACTGGTCATCAACCCATCTCAATCTGATGCTTGTTTATGAGGCTAAGGAAGGATACAAGGAGTTGATCCTCACACCTGTAATTTTAGGACTGCACAACTTTGATTCTCACACCTAAAGAACAGCACAGCAAAAAGTAAAATTGCTTCAAAAACTCAGTCTCACCTGAGGATTGTCAGGCAACACAGCATAGTAACCCAGGTTAAGTATTTGCTGACTTGTTTCTAAGAAATTGATTTTCCAACCATTATGCAACCACAAAGAAATCATATCTTTAATTCATTACAGTCTTTTAAATTGCCTAATTGATTATGACTCAATTACTGAAAAATATATGAGGTTATGTCCCTATGAAACAACTTCACATTTTCCTTCTTAGATGAAACATCATTTTTTCCTGTAGTTATAAAATATTCTAATATAGGTACAGTACTGCCAGAGGGATTTCTGTTTCATTGCTTTATGTTATCATTTGGAAACTAACTTCAGAGCAATGTTTTTCAACCCATGGTCTGAGACAGTCTGGAAGGAAAAGAGAGAGGGTGTCTGCAAAAAGTCCTGTGAAAAGCAGTCTTACTGTTAACAGCCTTCAGTCTGATCCCCTTTACCCCTGGAAAGGGTCTTCAGGTTTTCACATTAAAACAAAAACAAAAACAAAAACAAAAGAAAAAAAGTTGAGAGTTACTGCCTTGGAATACCTTTTTCACGAGAAGTACAATGGGAAGGTGTTTACTCTCTGCTGGCTTCTGTTCAGAAAATGAGAGCAGCTACAAGGCAGTGTATAAAGTGACTCTGGAAACATTCCTGCACATGCTTCACATGGTACTCCTGTGATTCAAACAACTTGTGCTTGCCGATTTGAGCCCATAAATGTCCTGCAGGTCAGAAAACAACACCATAACACTACCAGAAAGGCTTGAAATACAGGACTTCCTTGAATGTCCTAACTGTTTGGGTTCAGGTGTCTTCTACTACAGCCAGTTATGGCAAAGAATTCTCCCAATGGGGAAGGATTTTCCCACCTCAGAAATAGTTTTTTCCACTGCCATATCCTTTGGCTACATCCCTCCAGTAGGTAAAGAGCAACCAAGAGAAGTGAAGCTGAAAGGGGGTGCTGTATGACAGTATACATTTTTACTTTATTAATTCACACCTGTTAAGATTTTGTTAGGATGGTATAAATAACAATAGCTGACTTTAAAATATATTAATAGTATTATTAACAGTAGCAATGATTATTAAACATCCAATAAACCTATTTTTTCTGTAATTATAGTGAACTATTCCCAAGACAATAGCAATAAGGTATTGTCTGCTCAATTCCTGGCTCAAAGTAGAAAGTGCATCCTGCCCCAGAATATTCCCACACAATGACTTTTAGAAAAGACGTGTAGGAATTGAGACAAATAAGGATCACTCTGAAAGATGGAAAAAGGAAGCAGCAAAAGCTGGTGCAGTGTATAAATGGACTCCTGGAGCATGGAGTTTTGGAGGTCTCTGAGAAGCTAATCAGTGAGCTAAAGCACAATGATTTGTGTTAGCTATTTTTCTGTCCAAAAGATTGAAATATCTGAAGAACAGAGGTTTTATTTTCCTGTATGTTACCACGTGGAGTATTTTTTTGGATCTCACTATGTTCTTACTGTTGTTGCAAACAAGAATTCCCTTAGCATGGCATGTGTGTTGAGTATATTAATTTTTTTTTTTAAATGGAAAAGACAAATATATTTTGTTTTAGGAAATTACTCCAGGAGCGGTAGCAAGTGATTTGATTCCGTAAGCAATACAGACTTTTAATGTATGAGTCGCTTTATCTTGGGGTAAAAATTCAGAAAATAGTTTCACCTCACTGAAAAGCAGGATTTTGCTCCTGAATTCCTGGGAATTTTCCACCTAAGCTAAGAGCCTTCCTTTTGTCTCTCAAGTTACTCAATAGAAGCAGGCTCATGCCTCATTTAAAGAATAACAAATGGAGGTGGCAGATCAACATTTCTTTCTGCATTTCTTTTTACCTGCAGTTTGGGAACAGTTTTGGTTAAATCCAGGTTAGCGTTCTCCACAGGCAAGTTCAAATCAATGTAAGGGTGTCCAGTATATTTGTAGATGAAGAAAAGAGTGACAATTGCTCTGGTAGAATTTGTTCTCTTTACAAGTTAGAAGTACTGGCCTTTTCTACTGCTTTAGGTTGGGCATTTCTTTCCTCCAGCTGGTGGTTTTTAGGACTTTATTCCCAGGAGCTGAGCAGCTACTTTTAACTGCTTTAATTTTTCTGAGCAACTAAGGCCCTATCCTCTGTGAAGGTCCTCAGCACTTAACTCAGAGTAATAAACCCATGCAGGCAGCCAGATACTTAACTACCAGGCACAGCAAATACTCATCTCACAAGTCCCTTTTAGATCTCAGCCAAACCTTTCCTCCCTTTTTTTGCCATAATTCCTTCCTCCTGCCCTCCTGTCTCTTTGAAAGAATTTGTTCGATTATTAGCTACATTTTTCTACTTTAAGTTAGCAGGTCGGTTTGACTCAACACACAGGCAGATGCCAGGAAAAATCCCTCCAGTCGGGTGCAGGGCTCAAGGTAGTGATAGGAGATCTCATTCCCAGTCAGCACCGTAATCCGCTGGCACCAGCAAAGCAGCTGCCGACATGAAGGACCCCATGCCCACATCCGTGACAGCAGTGGACATGTTCCAGTCCTCCTGGGGGGAAGCACTGGGGGCAGATCTCCAGGGCTTCTTGGAGGAGGCTGGTTGGACTCCAAGTCCTTCCTTGCTAGTTGGTCCTGGGATAGAAACAGCTACATCTCGTCCTGCCCCAATGCAGACACAGCTGCTACCACCAGAGCTGGTGGTAAAATCCCTAACATTTTTTGTACCTTCTTCATGCAAGGTTTATCTTTGGTTCTATGAATATTTTATTGGCATGCCCACCTTTCCCAGAAACTTCAGGCTCCTTTACTTTTATTTTCTGGTTTGCTTCACTAGGGAATAAAAGGACCAGGCACCTGGCATTTAAATTACGATTATACTGTTCAATCTTTTTACAGTGTGATAAAGTTATCATGGCCAGCTCTGTGGAGTTATCGCCCTTCTGACCTTTAGGGTCCATACTGGTTTGATCTGACACTGCAGCAATGAACTTTCTTTGTTTCCTTTGTGGGCAGGATGGCACATGCCTCCAGAGCCAGAATGACCCTGAAGGAGAGACACAGTAGGACCTGTGTGGGAAGCAGTGGCGAGAACCTTTACCATCCATGTTTTACCCCACTGCTTAGCCTTGTGCTGTTGCCAGCAGTTGTGTGGCTCAGGTCAGGCCAGACTGCAGGAAAGTAGTAAGAAAAAAACACAGTAGTATTTCCTTTCTGAGTTACAAAATAGTAAAATCAACAACATGCAGCTACTTGTCCTGCTCTGTGAAATGAATAAATGGACAAAGAACAAATAACTTCAGTCCCCAGTTTTCCATCATCAGTTCATCCTGGATATTAAATGGGATAGAAGGTTAAGCTGGGTATTTTTTGCGTTGTGTGCAGCTGACAGAGCATAACAGATGAAGGTACATAAGTGCTGTGGAGCCAGAAGATTTCCATGTGGCCGTACTGTACATCCACAAGTCATCCACTTCAAATTACTCACTTCATGAGATGTACCGAGGTGGGGGAATTCAGAGACTCCAGCTGACAAGAGATGAAGAAGCAGGCTCATTTCTCCCCCAGACAGAATGTTTATTATGTTTCTCTCACTTTGTTCTTTGAATCAGTGTTTCTTCAGAGTTTTTAAACTACACATCTTTGTAAAAGTCATGGCTTCCCACAATGTTATTCATTTCAGTTTGAGAGGATTGAAAAAGCAAGGGCACAATTAATTACACAGTGTGAAATAGTTAGATTTAACAGGAAACTGTAAAGCTTTATTTTTCTAAATGTTTCTCAACTCCAGCACTAAGTGAACGTGTAAAGCAAAAGAGGTTGGATTTTCAAATGTCAAAGTAATTTTGGCCTTTCTCCGGCCCTTCCATTTGCCACATTAAAGCAGCCCTGTTATTCTGTAAACTTTATAGGCTCAGTTGGAATACAACACAGCATTTGCCAAGACCAGCATTATAGGTAGACAGAGTAGGTAGCAGCCTACCCTAACATGGAGCTAGATGCAGAAAAAAAGAGAAAAGGCAAATTTGCAAATATAAAACATTATTATTTGCCAACAGTGTTTCATGATCCAGTCATCGAGAAAGTGTAATATAATTCTTCAGGTATTTTTTCAGAGAGTGAAGAAACCCATGGGGGAGGACATGAAAATATCTTTCTCTCTGACGTAAAAGGGGTGAAATGTGGCACCACCTTCTGCTGCTGTGTTACTTGAGGTGGCCTTTGGCAGCCGATAGGCAGGGGGGCTGGTGGGAGCAGATCTGCTAACCATGCAGAGCAGAGGGCAACACACCTCAACATGCCTGCTGCTGGAAAAACCTTGCCTCTACAAGCAAGTAGTTTTGGAATAGCTTTAGAGGGTTTTTGCTCAAAATAAAGTGCCTTGCAGCCATATGTAAAAATAAGGGGGTTTTTTTGTTCTCACTTTTAGTTTTAAACAGGCTGGTGTTTTATCCCACATCAACTGCAAATTGGACTAAAGCAACTGTTCTGGGTTTTTAAACTGATTTCTTTTATCTTTGCAGTTACTACACTGTAGAGAAGCATTTCCATTTTAGGTTTCCAGTACCTGAAAACTGCAATCTTGGAAGCTAGAATCTTTTAAATGGAAAGCAAGACAGAAATGACAGTGGTACACAATGAAAGAATAACTTCTGGGACATGATATTCAAGTCTCTTAGTTCTGGATCAAGCGAGCCAATTAAGGTAAAACCCAGAGGGACAAATATACTGCACAGATCAGCTTGGAAAGCATCCTTTTATAGAAACAAACGGGGAAGTAAAACAGTGCTTAAAAAGTGCATTAAGTATACTTTATTCCTCAGCTCAGAGTTAATTCAAGCAATAAACTCACAGATTTCACACAAGTTAAAGCTTCCTACAAATCGCACAACTGAGTTCCCTACTGAACCTCAGGGGAAGCTTTTATAATGATGACTCCCTTCCCCCACCTCCAAGATTACCTGGAAATGCTTAAAGAATTGTGCTCCTGTCCTAAGACTTTTTTTTTATTATTGTTATTACCTGTGTTTTTCTCTGAACCAGGTATATAAAAGAGAGGGGATTTCCCCTTGCACCAATTAAAACTCAAATCTCACCTCTCCTTTCTTCCCCCACAACAAGAAGTTAACCCCTGCTGAGCTCTTTCCCCCAAGGCATCTATAAAGCCTCACAGGTGAGCTTGCTGCAGTAAATAGAATGAATCAGCCCCAGATCTTCCAACAGATAAACACCAATCTTTTATTCCAGCCACCTGGCTTTGGACTTATCAGACAAGAAAATGGCTGTGGCTCGAGTTGAGTGGATTTTCTTCTCTTTTGCAATATTCTTCCTTTTGTATTTTCTTTCCTTTAGCAAGCACTCTTGGGAGCAAATGTGCTTTGGAACATCTTCAAGCTGGGATTTTTCTCTCTGAAAAGGCACATTGTGATGCTTTTTGTTGGAGGAAGTTACCTTGTTTTCTGTAGGCTCAGTCTCTTGAAGTCTTTCAGTTGTGTCAGAATTTTTATTTCACCAAGTCCTTGAAATATGGATGAGTTTGTCACACCTGGACAGAAGTAGTATAAAAATACTTTCATTAAAGTAAAAGTTTAATTGTAATTACATCTAGTTCTTATACCTTAGGGAAAATGAAAAACGTTGTGTGGTTTTATAGGTAAATTTGTCTTGTGTCCCTGTGGTTTTTACCATAAGAATGTGGAGTCAATAATTGTAATAGTTCACTAAAATATTTTCTGCCCTAGATGTGCATGAATCATATAACTGTTTGTCTAATGAAGCACTTTAGAATAACTAGAAGAAATAAAATACATTAAGGACTCTAACAGGAGAATGTGCCATTGTGCCAAATTGCTTCAAATTTTTATGATTGTTTTCAAGGAGGGAGTAAAGTGAGAGGATAAGAAGTCAATTCTCCAGTTCAATTTCTACCTCTTCACTGATTTCATGTTATAAGTAAGTGTTTTATAGGGCTGCTTCCAATTTATTTTCTGGTCCTGGCAGAGGTTACTGACCTGTTGCCTTTAAATTTCACCCTTCCCTCTTACCTTATGTGTTTTCAGGAGAACACTACCAAATAATGTTGAGTCCTCTTTTTTTGAGTAACTCTTAAGAAGTATTTCTGAGCAAAACCACTTAATTAAAATTTTTAATATAAATTTTGGGCACTGCTGCTACCCACAATTTTTTCTAAGCCTATCTCACTGGGGAAATAATAAGAAGTCCGTGTTTTGAGGCTTTTAAATGTGTGCCTTTTGTCTGCTGCTTTTTTACTTTCTTCACTCTAAAGGGATTGGTCTTTCTGCAAAAAAACCCTTGCAGAAACATTTATCATCAGTCTCATGTGCAGTGTGGGTATTTGTACCAGATAGCAGCACAGATATACTAGCTAGAGTTTATCTTGGGTTAAATTCTGGGAAAGCCACAGGAGAACAGGCCTCTATTTAACTGGCATTTCGTATCTACAAGGGCGGTTGTGTTGCTAAAACCCAGGCAGGGTAAATGGGTTCAGAGGACTGCGATATTAACTGATCCACTGCTGAATTTTTAACAGCTATCAGTGGTTTATTGGTTTTGTTGTGTTTCTTAGCCATTTTAATATATTTAGGGGCATTGCTATATGTGTCTGTTGAAATCTTTCTTCTCAAGAGCTGCATTTTGTATTCAGTCGCTGCCTGTGAATTATTGCCTGAAAAAGGAATGTTAATTGTGTTGGGGACAATAGACACCAATATGTATGTACATAAATATCATTTTATGCATAAAGCATTTTTTAAAGCAATTTTATTTCTTGTGGAATTGAAGAGAAATATTGTCTCATTTTCTTACTTGATGACTTAGAGTAAATAATTTTTCTACATTGCATTTTGTGCAGAATGAAAGATGGGCAGAGAAATAGCCATGTTATTTGTAATAAATGAAAATTAAAAGTAAGGACAGCTTAGAGGATTGGTAATAGAATCCAGAGCCTTTTCTCTTCCAGGTGTTCAGACTCTGGGTAATGAACATGTCATAAATACCTCCCTGGCGAGGTCAGCAGTTTCAATGGGGTTGTGTTAAGAGTGGCAGGAAGGCGTTCATGCGTGAGCACTGGTCACTGGGAGAATGCACACCCCTTGCCTGTCACACAGGGGCGAAGACCAGGCTGTGGTATTGAGGTCAGCTCCAGCCCCGTGGCCAAGGGACACTCTGCCAGGGGGGGCTATCACCCTATGCCCTGGCATGGGCTGCAGCTGTTTGTGGTAGCTGTCCTGAGAGGACCTCCTGGGCCATAGCACTTGCTGTGTTTGCAGGGTGATTTCTGCTGGCTGTTCTTTGCCTCCTGTGGCTGTGTATAAAATGCAACAGCAAAGGGTCCCTACCAGGCTTATGTGCTGAAAGAAGTAAATGATGGCTTATTTTAGGCAGGAGAAGTACACTAGGTGGCTGTGCTAATTCTGGCATCACACTGTAATTCTCACAGTCTGTTTCCATGTAAAAATCATTACTTTAAGGAAATGCCACACTTGCTAACTTCAATCCATACTTTTCCTGACTGTAGAGGAGCGGGGTTGGATCCCAGGTATGCCTTTTCTGTTTGAGGGCAAAGATGCTCACAGACTTGCTTAGGAAAAAAGACATAATCTTTATTTAACTGAGAGTTTCTATTAACATCATTAGAAGTTTAATCCTTGTTTTGAGCCTTTTGAAAGCAGCAAACAACTTGGTCGGCAGGCCATGTCCAGCACTAAAGATAATTAATTCCCCTTTTTATTTATATGGGAAATATGGTCTGTGCAGTTTCTTAACACTTCCCAGAGCTGTGAAGGGAAGCTAATGCTTGGAGCTTAGCTGCATATACCTTTAAATATTTCTAATTGAAAAACACAAAACATTGTTTTCTCTTCGAGAATCAGTTTCCACTTTGGATTTAGGAAGGAATGCAACACTGAGATAATCTCACTTTTCCCATCACCATCCTTTCATTCTTCTCCATTCCTCTCCCCTCCCCTCCCCAGATACAAGGTGACATATCCAAGTAGTTGTCCTTCAACAGATTC
Organism: Pomatostomus ruficeps; assembly: GCA_013400735.1. Taxonomy (NCBI): domain Eukaryota; kingdom Metazoa; phylum Chordata; class Aves; order Passeriformes; family Timaliidae; genus Pomatostomus; species Pomatostomus ruficeps. The sequence continues at coordinate 82,629 of VYZT01012478.1, forward strand.
TTCAGCAAGCAACAGAGCAGAAAGCCCTAATATCTATTCTTTTGTAATCTGTCATTCTTAAAGTATTAAGGACAATTGACGTCACATGTCTCAGGTAATTAGAAGTCAGCCTTTGCTCCACATCTTTAAAATAAGTGTCTTAAACTCTTAATCAGTACATTTATTGATGTCTTTCAACATATCTGTTTCTTGTCAAGTGTGTGTTAGATTTTAAAAAAATCTTGCATACTGAATTGTGCTGGAGAATTATATTAAAACCCTCTTTCTATTGCTTTTGTAATTAAATAAAATATATTAGTGACAATGTGGTATTTTCCACATTCAGAGTAATCAAGCTCTTTTTTAATAAGAAAAGCTGCTCAAAAGCAAATTAATAAACATAAATGTCAGGAGTTACAGTTACACAAATGTTTTAGTACTTGTTTTCCCAAGTTTATATTTCTGCATCAAGCAATATTAACTATGATAATAGCTAATACCATTTTACAAGCTCTGAGGGGCTTACAAAAAAAGCTTGTTGGATTTCTTCAGCTGTTAGTGATCTTAGCAAGAAAAAGCAGCCATTCTTCACCCCAGAAACCCAAGTCTTAATTTTGGTCACTAACGCAGGTTTATGTGATTCTTGTTAGTTACAGGTACATTTGGTTAGCTTTGGGAGACCTTTAGGACAGGTACACCAAAGTTCAGTGCCCTCTTGCAGGACAAGCAGTCTCAGCAGACAGTGCTCTCCTGGTATAGCAGATCTGTATTTCTGAGAAGATGAATCTTTAGGGTTTGATAGGGTGTTGCCATTATTCTGTGGCTGTGGCTGTAGGGGCTTGTCCACTACTAGATTTCTGAGGCTCACATTGCTCATTTCAGCTGTCCTCTTCCAGACACTGTTCCTTGGCACCCCTTCACCAAAGAACAGGCAAGTGTCTCAACAGCTGTGCTATTGGTTTGGTCCCTCTATGCTTTAGAGCAGAGGTTACTCAAACCATTCTGCATATGAATCTCAGTCTGACTTCATGAACAGGACAGAAGGAATAAAAAAGCAATTTGGAGTGGGTTTGGATATGAAGACAGAGTGGGAAAGCAGTTTGGGCAGTGAGAGATTCATGTCTTTCATTGCCACATTTTTCTTCTGTTAACTACAGCACACCAAAAGCAGAAGAATCTTTCCACAGCAGGGATTTTGCATGAAGAACTGGAACAATGAAGTCAGGACAGTGCAAACAGTAAAGGTGGTCCCTCCATCTCTTTGCCAGTGTTTACCCTTGTGTATGCCACTCTCCTAAGACTTTCTGCCTTGTAGAATGTGGTATGTTTCAGTCCTGTTGAGGGACTAGCTTGAACTCTTAAACTGAGAATCTTGTCTTTTGGTTCAGGTATTTCATTTTTTTTTCAAATTTGACAATAAATTAATAACAAAGGAGAGGAATATACTGTGATGAAGCAAAAATTTAGGGATAGCCTGGTGTTGTCACCATCTCCTAGATGTTTCTCAGTCACAGGATCTTACCCTGTAGAACAGGCATTGTAGACAGACTGAGAACAACATGTAGACATACACACTCCTTAAATGGATATTGTGCAGATCTTTTGCAGATCCAGCTTGTTGGAAGAAAAAGGGGTTACCTTCAGTAGCTCTTCCTTCCTTTGGTACTCTCTCTCCTGTACCTCATCTTCTTCAGTTGTGCAGGCTGTAGCAACAGCAAAAACAGGAGAGAAATTTGAGTGGATGGGGTGAAATCCAACCTGAGCCTTAGTGCAGCCCCCACTCTTGTGGGAAAGCTGCTTGCTTGTAATAAGAGAGCTCTTTATACCTAAGGGCTGGATACATGATTCACTACAGGAGATACAAAGGAATATGTTTGAGGTATGCTTACCAGGAATTTCCTTTTTGGTGAATTTTTCCTTTCTTTCCTTCCTTCATCTAATTTCTCTTTAGGACTTGGATTAAGGTAGAACGGGACTGTGAGGATGAAGAAGGAGAGAATTCCTTCCTGAGGAATCTGTGCATGCTGTACATGCAAGTCTATGACAGAATACACTGCAGGCATCAAATGAACCCCCAGTTTCATCGAAGAGTGGAAGACCCGTGGGCTGTAAGGCAGCTGGAAGTGTGGTAAGTGCTGTGAGCACTTTCTCTTTCAAAACACATGTGTGTTTGTGCCTCTCTCTGCTGAGCAGAATAACTGGATTACAGACAGGCCGTTAGGTCTATCCAAGCAGCACAGCACTGTGGTTGTTTTGTGGTAATGATAGCTCTCCAGATCCAAAAAGCAAAATGAACTCTTCCTGTAGATGGTTATCTCCATAAGGCAAGGAGATATATCTCAATACTGCGTTATGTTGGATACCAAAGTGATTCTGAATTGCAAACTTCAATGGCTCTTTGTTCATAATGGAGGAATCTCTGATTTGCCTTCCTTCTCCTTTCCTTAAGAAAGCACTTGTTTGGAGATGAGACAGACTACTTTCCTTAAGAAATTAATTGGATCTGCACATACATAATAGTTTCTCCTTTTTGTAACATATTACTTAACATAGAGTAATTAGGAACGGAAATGTTGAACTGAGTAGCAGAAGGACAACACTTGCCTCCTACTGAATCATTTCTGCCTCTTTAAAGGATTCATTTCCCAATTACTAAATTTTGAACATAATATTTAACCTTCACCTTCTTTAGTTTGCATGCACTTTAAATAAGCCTGATAATTAAGGACTGTTGCTGCATTTTGAAAATATGGGGCCCCATTCTGGAAACCATTACTGTTACAAATTATCTCAGTGGAATAATTTATGCAAAAATAACTATGATTTTAATATACTGATGGTTGGATTTAGAGTGTCACCTTCATTATTTTCATTGGAAAGTACCTGCATCCATCTGACTGCTTTGAAATTATTTTATGTGAGTATCTCAACATGCACACAGTGATGTATTGCTATGTTTATCACTCTGTTAGTTCACCAAGAGCCACTTCAGCTGAGCTGCAAAATCAAAATCTTGCCATAGGAGAGGATAATTGACTTGTGTTTTTGTGGTTTATGGTGTCACCAAACCCTTTGACACAATCCAGCTCTCTGTTGAATGGATGTTAATCTAGTCTTACTCCAACTGTTGATTTAATGTTGATATAAAATCTATCTGTACTTCTTTTTCCAAAGAAGACACTTTAAAATTCAGTTATGATAGTAAATATTGTTTCAACTTGAGACTTTGTGACTCTGTGGAAAGCAACATCTCACTGAATTTTGTATAGATTTGGGCTTTCTAAAACATATAATATTTTATCAAGAGGAAAAATATTGATACTGATTCTGTTCAAACTTTTATTTCAGGATTGGGAAAAAAGAAACTTGGCTTCATAAAAATGTCCAGTGCAATTTTATAATCTATCAAAAGCCATTAAATATATCTAGATTAAAAAGATTATAATAATCTGTATAATCTATATATATCTACAGTAATTTATATCTAGATTATTAACATATATCTAGGTTACACTTTTTCAAAACTAAGATTGCATAGACTCTTTCTTCAATTTCATAGCCACAAAAATGAGTTATTACATGCACTACATCTTGTCAGAGATCAGAACGATATTGCTGTGAATCCCAGAAGGGGACAAAATGGAAGCCAGAGAGTCAGCCTTAGCTTTACGGGTCTGTTGACTTAACAGCAGCTCAAAGCTTTAGAGTATGGACTCCCCCTCAGGTAGGAGCTTCTCCACATGGCATGTAGGAAGGAGGTAGGATGGTCATTTGAAACCTTCCTTCTTGGTTAGGGAACTAGCTCTGTTTGAAGTGAAACGGGAGACTGTTCTTCACTCCTGGTCCAGAGGGCTCCTGAGTACAGCAAACAGGTATAAGACTTTAACTCAATATGGCAGAAAACCAGCAGGAGCAATTGCTATCCTGACTTAACTCCTCATCCCCTCTCAAGTGGCGAGTACCTCTGAAGCAGAGATTGGAAGAAGTTAAAGTGCGAGGTCTGAATCGGAGCTTTATTTGGTCCAGAAATAGATTTTAGGCTAAACTATAGTACTGTCCCTTTGACCAGCCACAGGTGGTGTGGTAAAAATGAGCAGCTTTATGGTATGTTACCATTCACATTCTTGCTGGGGCAGATCCAGCTTGGATGTCTAGAAAGCACAAAGCACACTGGAGCTGTAGCCACAACAAATAATGAGTGGGTTGGTGTGAACATTTTTATCTGCAGTATGTATTAATTGTTCTTTACTTCCTGACAGGAGAGGATGAGCACAGCTGAAAAGAGAGGAATGTTAGGGTACGCCTGGGGATATGTGGAAAGCTGAAAAGCAAGGCCTTGTGCTCTTAATAACTATTATAATAAATTAGCATATGCTACAAATAATGCATCAGAAAAAGGAAAAAAAGAAGCTGTCTTGTAAAGCAGGACATAATTCTGCGACACGTCTACTCTCTCTAGATAAAGGTTTGAATGGTTTTCCCAAGAAGAAGCTTTATGCAAATGCATACTGTCATGTGAATCGGATTAAGGGAAGAAAGAGTATTTATGCATGAAATCCAAACATGCTTCTGGGGAAGGGAGAAGAGAAATAAACTCTTTCTTTCACCTCAAATACAATATATGTGCAATGACTAAAAAGAAATGAATGTGTCACCTCTATTACTGACACTAAGTGATTTCCCACTAACAATTAGCAGGAATCATAGTGATGAAAAACTGAGATGAAAAAGATGTATTAGACTACCCAGACCTCCTCCCTGTAAGTACAGGAATCTCCCTCACAATTTCTATATGAAGCAGTTCACTGCTCAATACTTGGTGTTTTCATCAGTCCCACTTTACATAGGCATTTGCTAAGATGACTTTACAACAACCACGTCTGTTCTTCACCTGAAAAAAGAATACATCAATTCTGCTTTTCCAGAACAACATCCTTCTGGAGAAACTTGTGGTCCTGAAACTTTAAATATAATGTGTTGTCTTTGCTTTCATGAAACACAGAAGAAGTACAAATTGTTCCTGTATTCAACAGCAGCACAGAAAGGAAGCAATGGACGACAGTTGGCTACAGTGAAATAAAATAATTTAGCTGAAGAATTTTGGGTAACACCAAACTGGGCTCTACTCAGTGGGAAAGGTGCACATGGAGGTGTTTGTGGTTGCCAGGTTTTGGGGATTGTTCTATGCCATGTTTACCTAAAGGGTAGACTAGAACAAACTTAAGGTTCCTCGGATTGCTCCCATTAGGGAATAGCCCACAAAATAATTTGTTCCTGGCTCCCTTTTCTGTCCTGTACCTTCTGCTGGTCTGTGTGGAAGTAAATGACACATCTGACTGTGCTGGCTCTGCTCCCATCAAGGATCTCTCAAGCAGAGGGCATGTCTCAGTCAGCAGAAAAACATTAGGGCTATAAACCACAGTCTAGCTCTTTGTAACCAGTGGGCCAAGCCTCAATATGAACTTAGGATCAAGTTTGGTGCTAATTTCTTTTTAAATAGTGTAATAGAGATATACCATTAGAAACAGAATTTTTTGGGAGTGCCTTTGAAGGTAGATGGTGTCTGAAGCAAGCCTGGAAGTTAATTCACATGCAGCTTGGCTTGAAAGTCCAGGCAATTGCGTTCATTTCACTGTAGTCTCGATGTACCCAGACTAACTGGTTTTTTATCTGAATCTGTTGGTGTTTACGCCAGTGTGTTTCTGCAGGCATATTCCAAGCACTTGGAAACTGCCTGGCCAGATTTTTAGCTGACGTCAATTGATTTTTCCCCACTAATTTTCATAGACAATAATTTCTGATCCTGAGCATTTTGCATGAATCTGAGATGCTAGGCTGGATGATTTGCTGGACATCCTCAAGCACATCATTATGATATGATTCAATTCCCATCAAAGTGTTGTGGTTTTAGTAGTGGGGAGGGGGCCATAAAGATGGCTCCTGTGAGAAGTTTCTGGAGTTCTTCACCATTTCCAGCAGAGCCAATCTCAGATGGCTCTGAAGATGATGGACATGCCACTGGCCATGTTTGGGCCAATTAGAAAGGTTGGTTAAGCCTCTGTGATGACATATTTAAGGAAAAATCAGAACAAAATGCACACGCAGCTGCCTTTAGTTAGAGAAGGAGGAGGATGTGAGAACATGTGAGGGAAAACAACACGGAGACACCAAGATCAGTGGAGAAGGAGGGGGAGGAGGTGCCCCAGGCTCTGGAGCTGAGATTCCTCTGCAGGCCGTGGTGAGCCCATGGTGAGGCGGGGTGTCCCCCCTGCAGTCCATGGCATTCACGAGGGATGCAGAGCCACCTGCAGTCTGTGAGTGAGGTGNCAGTTTGTGGAGGAGGTGACCATGCTGGAGCAGGTGGATGTCAGAGGAAACTGCAGTCCAGGTGGGAGACCCAGCTGGAGAGAGAGGGGCCCCCTCCTTCCATGCTGGAGCAGTTTTGTCCTTGGAGGACTGCACCCCGTGGACGAGTAATCCCATGCCATAGAAGTTGACAGAGAACTGTCTCTCGTAGGAGGGACCCCACAGCAAATGCAGAGACAAAAAAACTCCTCTCCCTAAGCAGGGGAAGAAGATCCTGGAAATGGACTGACCTGAACCCCCACACCCTGCCCCCCTTGCACTGTTGGTGGGAGGGAGGGAGGGGTGAGGAGTGAAAAGAAAGGTGTCTTTTAAAGGTTTAGTTTATTTTTCATATCCTCCTTCTAACTCTGGTAGTAATAAATTTCACTTTGCAACTTAAGTTGAGCCTGGTTTGTCCTTGGAGCGTTTTCTCCTGGTTCCCTATCTTAACTCATGGACCTTTGGGTTAATTCCTTGGGGTTTTTTGTCCCCCCTCTCCTTCCCTCCTTTGCCCAGCTGTGGCAGGGGAGGGAACGAGTGAGCGGCTGCCGTGAGTGCCTGGCACTTAGCCAGGGTCAAACCACGACACAAAGTCAACTGGAAAACGGTCTGCTGACCCCCGGGGCTGCTGAATAGACCCTCTGGAAGTAAAGGCTGCAAACGAGTGTGGAGATAGAGAGCCAAAATGCTTTGGTTTGATTCTGTGTTTGTGGCATCCTTCCACATCCCTGCAGAGGCAGCAGCCCCTGTGCAGGAGCTGTTTCTGTCCCGGGTAAGGAGGAATGAAACAAACTCCCTGCATGGGTAACATCAACTACAAGTTTTGCTTTGATGTCTGTGGCTGAACAGAATTCATGTGTACGCAGCCTGGAACAAATGCGAAGGCTGATCAGATGATCCCAGGTAGATAGATTTTTAGAAGATATGGTTCATCTGAAATGCGTCAATTTGCCCCATGTGAGCTAAAATAATTTAGGTAAAATTGATCTGCTCATGGCTTTTCTGATTGCTTGTAACGATTTTTCTGGATTACAACAACCTTTATGTATTACTTGTAACAGCAGCTCTTACAAAATTTTCAGGCAGAAATCCGATTTACTTTTTATTTAAAATAGATAATGGGCATTTAAAAATAAGAATTCCCTAGTCCTGGCACAGACCCAATCATTGGTGTCCTGATATGTATCATTTTAGAAACAAGAATTTTGCTGAAAAAATGTAAGCTTTCCTCAACCCAGCATGTCTGTCCCCGTGGACCAATGAACTTCCCTGTGACTCAAGATATTTTCAATTCTGCTCTGGACTTTCTCCAGGAAATCAGTAATAATTACTAATTGTATTTTTGTAAGCTAAATGAAAGAATGCATTCTTTCTTGAAATTCTCCCTTAGCTTTTGCAATTAATTATGTTGCTCTTTTGTGTGATTAATCCTTGTCTTTGTATTACAACTTCACTTAATCAAATAGTACTGTGTAGCATGCCAAGGGTTCTTAAGTGTAAAATATTTTCTCCTATTTTAATGTCATTTTTTTCTTTTCTCTGCTACTCACATCTCTGCTAAACTTTTATCAAAGTGATGCTTTATTAAAGAACTAAAGAGTTCTAAAATCATCAGGGGAAATTTGCATGAGATTATTGTGTCTTGGCAAACCCCCCCTGCCATGTGTGGAGCTACAAACATTTTTACCAGCTGAGGATATGTCCTTACATCACCAACATATATTAAGGCATTTTGCTGATAAAACTATTTCAACAGAAGGTTAGTCAAAACCCCTAAATGACCTCAGGTTTTATTTTTAAACCTTTATTATATGAAATATAGTAAAAGAGACTTACCTGACCACCTTAAATTATATATTAAAATTATCCTCTTGCAAAATGCCCACATTGGAAATGTCAGACAGACAGGAGCTGGTTTTGAGTGGTTTAGAGAAAGTCTTAAACACTTAGATTGCTGTGCAATTTTGTGGCAAATCTTACTTCTTCCTTTGCAGTCAGGGAAAGTTTTTTCCATGGTAAAAGCGGAGCATATCTGTCATTCCAGACTAACATGACTGCAATATGGCCAGCATTAAAAGTCATGAGTCTGCTTTGCACAGAGCAACGTTCTTACTTTAAAATAAATCATTTTTCTTCCAGTTTCGTATTTTTTAGGGTACCCTGGGGTCATATTTCCAAGGTCCCTCCTCTATTAAAATGAATAAAAAAGCAGACAAAATCAACTTCAGAAAAGGTGGTGACCTCTTTGCTCCAGGACCTGGGGCTTTTAGAGTAAGGTCTTACCAGACTTGCAGTGGAAAAATCCAAACTGGTTGAAACTGCAGGGGAAATGTTGTCCTTTCATCACCACAGTGGTGTCAGTGGATCTAGGATGATCTGAATATCTGTTCCTATGGAAACCCTCTTTGCCTTGAGCATGGCAGATGATGGGCATTGCCCATGTAAGCTCCAGAAACGTGAGCTGGGCTGGAGCACAGGACAGCATCAGCTTTCATTAGGAAAGCACTGAAGAGGCTCCTCACCATTTGTGGTGGGATCACTCTCACAGCTTAATAATGAAATAAGTGAAGGCAGTAACTCAAATGTTCTGTGCCAGCGTAACTGTAAGTGGTTAGTGAATAGATAAGATGCTAAAAGACTCAGTGCCATCACTGTAGGATGTGTCAAGAATCTTGCTGGTGAGGGCTACAGTGGATTCCTTTGTGAAGCTTCCTACACAGAGTGCCTAATTGCAAGGAGAACAAGCAGGCAGAAGAAAAAAGGAAAAAAAATACTATCTTTCATTAAGCACTTAATAAGTGCTGGAAAGTAGCTGTGAATATTGCATCAGCAGAACATGGAAGTGCATGCTTGCCTTAAGCATAGTTGTAATGTTATGGAAATACAATACAATACAATACAATAAAATAAATCAAATTAAAATAAAATAAAATAAAATAAAACAAATAAAAAGTAATGAGGGTCCTATTTGAATGAGTAATGTCAGGGATCTGCTTCTTGAACTGGGTCCTTTATGCAAATAATAAGTCACAAATGTGGTAAGGATTTATTTATTTTATGTTCCTTCAAATGAAGATGGGTTGGTTGTATTCAGTATATTAAATCCTTCCTGCTGTTAAGCTTAAAGAAACTGATTCTCTTGTAACATATTTTGATTTGACTACTGTAGCTTCCAAGTGCTATAAAGCACTAGAGTAGTTTGCCTTGGCCTCACACCTAGTTACAGTAGTGCTAACTTTAAAATTGCTGAAGAAACCCACATCTGGAGTCAATTGAGTGAATTTTGACCAGCTTTGGTGGTAATATGCAAGTAATATTTCATCCTCATGTGTATTTCACTCATCTTATAAAAAAGATGCCTCATTCCAAGACTCCTAGACATATTTCTTTGCTGTCTCATATATCAAGAGTATCAGACTAAGCAGACTGCTTAAAACTGGATATGTCCAAACACTCTCTTATCCTAAACAACAGTGAATATTTTTGCCAACACTTCCATTTCCTGCAGTGGAAAAAAAATATATAACCCCAAAGCCTTGGCCAGGTTCTACTTTCCTTGAAATGCATGGCAAATTTGTCAACAAAACACTCTCTGGCTCAGTAGAGGGGGGAGAAGTTTAACAGCTGGAATTAACCAACGGGAATAATGTGAAGCAGGCTGAAGTTTCGTATTAGGTTTAGCTTAATGCTGGGGTTCAAGGCTGAGCTTGCATTCTGATTCGCCTGTGCCAAAATCATGGAAGCGACATCCAAAACCAGAACCAGAGAACAGCCCCTTTCAGCTCTGGATTTGGCCCAAAGCCAGACCAGGGCTGTGGGCATTGGTCCAGGAATCCAGCGCTGAGACACTCGCAGGCCCCAGATACAATGGCTTGAAACTCCAGTTTTCTACCGTCAAAAATATTAGCCTGGTCCACAGAAAGTACTTCTATTTACAAAAATGTTGTAAACATAATTAATTCCCATTTGCACGGACTCTGCTTCCCTGACTGGTTGCAGGGAGATGACCAGCCATATGGGAGACAGGCATTAAAATAAACAAGACCCCAGATTGGTTTTATTCTTCTTTTTTTTCTTTTTTTTTCTTTTTTTTATCTGAAGAGACCACCACTGGTGCAAGGCTCATTTCTTGTAGTGCCTTGAACAGCTATTAAAGGCAATTGTCATGTTGGACAGGCTGTGAGTTGAAATCCAGGAGTACCATGCTATTGGTGCTCCCAACGTTTGCCTCCTCCACCCCTCTCTGACATGAATTTAATGCAGGTGCAGACACAAGCCTAACATAAGGGAGCAATTTTCTGATTCATTCATGTAAGACCCTGAGGGAGAGCAGAAACAAGATGTACAAAGGTAATGTGGCATTGTTAAAAAATTAACTTTGCTTCCATTTTATGGAGCCACAATGCTGTGTTGCTTAGTTACATGGATCAGGAATTTAACTGTAAACAAGATATTTCACTCTTCAGTCCCTAAGGTTTTCAGCTCCATATGAAAAGCAGTTAGAAATGAGCATGCTTTTGCCAAATCCTTGGGTTGCTTCTTGCCATTACTTGTACCCTTTGTGTCTTCTGCTGCTGTTTTAGCAGTGCTGGAAGATGGAGGTGGTGGCATCTGTGTTAGTGTGACCACTGCTGGGCTAGAACCACACTTCCCTCTGAAAGCTGCACTTGTTCAGAAACGAGACAAACTGCTTACGACTTCTGTTTTGGTTTTTGTTTGTACAAATCCTGGCTGCACAAGTTCCAGGCATTGGGAGTTTGCCAGCTGGACTGTGCAGTTATTCAAGCCATTGGAAGTGGAAAAGGGGTTAATTATGTCAGCATATTGTTACACCACTAATGGAAATTCTGGTTTTGCCCTCAGGATCTCCACTGCTGTGTCTGCTCAGAACTGTTAAATATGACAAGGTCACTCACCCTGCTTTAGTAACGAGTGCTAACAAATTTGGGTATTGCATGCATTGTCACTGCTTAACAGGGTCATCCCTGTGAGCACAAGCATTTCCTATGCCTTGTACCCAGCAAACCTCACAGCAAGTCAGATGTTAGGTTACACTGTGTTATGTTGGAATCGGTTTATAAAAATACAGTGACACAAAATTTCTCTATTTATATTCTAAGCAAGATTAGGTAACTAACAAATACAGAAAAGATGGGGAGACAAGTGGTGAAGAGAGGTTAAGAAGTGATGCTGAAGATACGAACAAAATACTTTAATTGATAAGGCAAACTATCAAAATATTTTTCTCTTCCCTTTTCCTTCTGGCTCTGCAGATGGCTGGGGAGAATCTGTCTTTTACAACACCATGTACTGAAGCAACATGTTCTTTTGAAGTTTAGTCACCCACTAATTGCTAGTCTTTCATTAACAGCACAGGCATAAATGATGCAGCACTTGCTTATATCCAGTAGTCTCTATTGTTGAGGATTAAAAAATTAAATCATTAGCTACATGCTTGTTAAACATGCTAAGACTGTTTATATAAACTCCCTTGCTCTTATTTTGGCTCACACAGATGGCTAAGATATGTCAGCTAATATTACTTATTTTAAAGAGAGGGCTAATTGCCTAAATAAATACATGCTGAGTATTACTTGTCTTGATGAGAATGGGAATGTAATGTGTGCACAGTTCATCCTAAATGTGGGTTCCTACTAGAGATTTCTTGTCTGGCTACCAGCTTGTACAAACAGCATTGTCACAATTGAGAAAAACCTCTCTGGTGGCAATAGCCAAGCAGGTCTCTCTAATCTCATGTTATTTAGAAATAGTTTTGCATTTCTCCACCAAGGGTGTTCTTCAAGGGAATATCTGAAGACTGAGGCAAACATTCATAAGCAATGCACTTGTTTGGTTAAGATTTCAGCCTTGACCTCCATCTTCAAGCCTTTGTTTGTTATTAATCACGTGCTTCCTGAATCAAAGAGAATATTTTTGGAGAGGGAAAATTGTTCTGGGACTGGAGCGTTATGCACCAAACAGACTTGCCCAGATGACAAATAGACTTCACATGATAGCCAAGGTTCATCCAGCTGCTCGGCCCCGTACCAAGTGATTGATGGTGTTGATGTTCTAAATAGGTTTAAGATATGCCAAATATCAGGGCTGTAACAAAGTCCTTCAGATATATACTGTAAATAGGCAAGAAGGCATGTTCCCAGCATATGGCAAATCTGAGAGGGGTGTTGGGATTATAAGTAACCTCGCAGGGCTTGTCTGGTTTCTTTCGAAGTGAGACAAAAACAGTTTTCTGTTCTGGAATGAGCAGGGTCATGCGAGGTCTGCATGAAGCTTCCGATTACCACCGATTTTCTCTGTAACTGGACACCCTTCAGAGCTATAACAACATTTGATTTCTTAGCAGAGATCAATAAACTGTTTTTCTACCATAGTTCTGAGGAGGAAAGAATAGGATGTGCTCAGAAGTTGCTGTCAGGAGTTTTTTATGTCTTAACGGAACGGTAAATTCACACCTGAATAGTTTTATCTTGATAACACAACAGTGACGGTTCTTTCTACTAATCAACAAAGGGCTGTTCATCAATATCCCACAGGATCCAGCAGCTGCACCACAGAAGCAACAGTCTCATTGATCATTCCTCTTCCACAGAGAAACTTCCTTTATTTTGTATTTTGTATTGTCACTCTTCTTCACAGTAAATGCTGCATGCCTTCTAGACAGAGAGCAGACGCAGTCTTGGAAGTGCCAGGATACTGGAGGACAAGCTGCCCTCTGCTCTGGCTATGGGACTGGCAGAGGTTAGAGTGCAGGGTGGTACAGTTTCTCTCTGCTTGGTCATTCAGAGGTGACAGCCTGTGTTAGACAAACCTCTCCCTGACAGCTGGTAGGATTTCAGACCCCTTGCTATGGGACACTCTGTTGCAACTCCCTGCTTGGCATTTTATGTCTTCATCTGTAGCCCTGGTAGCTCCACTGGAAAATGTGTGTTCCTGAGCCTGCAATCTCTCCACGCAATGCCATAATCTTGCTTTCTAAGATATGAACCCATCTTGGTTTTAAGAGTTTGTTTGAATGATTTTCTAGGAATGATACTGAAGAAAGCATCTTTTGTGAAAAGGCCTTGATGGTGTGGGTTATTTCCTGGATAAAACCATTTCCTCAGTAATTGGAAGATGAGTCAGGCTCACATATATGAAGCCAGCTTCTGAACTGACTCACTCCAGTTTGGGGCCAGCAGTTCTCTACTGGATACTGCCATGAGAAGTGGCCAAGACAGCCTCTGGACTGCACCAGATCCATAGTGCAAATTGGCCAGGAAGTAGGATCAAGCGACTTCAGGGCATTCAGATTTAGCCAAACCATACCAGTAAATTCAGGACCAGTCATGCCCTGAAACACCAGCTGAGCAACAGTGAATGGCGTTTCATAATAACCTGTTCAGTTTGGGGCCACAACATGGAGCAATTGGCCCATGTTCCTTTTCCACTAGGTCTGGCTATAGCCGGCTTCTTAAGTGATCAGAGGTTTCAAAGTTCTCTCTTCTGTCATCTCCACAGACTGGCAGGAATTAGCTGAAATCCCAGAATCATGTATCTTTATTTATTGCCAACTCACTTCTTGTTGGCAGTTAGAGCATTGCCTATGGAGCCAACAGGATGTCAGGGGGAATTAACAATTAAAATGTACACCGTTCAGGGTTCCATGGTGCCTCCAGTGATTTTGTTTGCATTCATCCTGGAAGCAGAACAACAAGCCAGGCTTTAATTCACATTGTAATTTGAGTGTGAGCCTGTGTGCTGATGTTCTTAGCTCCGCATGCTCCATTTCAATAGAGCTCAAGCTCATTCAAAGTCACTCAAGTTAAATCAATAGTGAGGGTTCAGAGAACGAATGGAAAATGAATAATCATGCAATTATCTTCAACTAATTCAATATATAAATGAAACCAGAACTAGCTTTTACAGTGAATTCCTGTTCATAGGAAGCCTTCAGTGTGACACATCAAATGAAATGCTAAGAGTAAAGCTGGTCATGGTCACAGTCATACTCTTGACTTTCATGTCGTCTGCTGTTGGGAGTGTTAAGGCCCTAATGGAGCACCAGGGGTACATACTCTAACCTGCACAGCACAATTCATCAAACATTACCCAATAATTTGGGCATGGGGCCTTTAACTTCTGCTTGAATTATAGCCTGCATTTCAGACAGACAGACAATCATGACTTAAACGCTAGAAGTCACTGACACTACCCCATTCCTATCTGACCTGCTCTGAGGGTTAATTACCCTTCTTAAAAGAACACTTTCTGTTCTGTAGCCTTTTCTCCAAGTTGTATGTAGAACTTGTAATGATAATGAACTGTGATATTCCCTACTTTTGCTGATTTTCAGTTGTTGGGCAAAATAAATCAGCATCCCTGACTGTGGCTGGACTGATTCTACTAGCTAATTCCAGCTAGATATTTCAGTTCAATCAACAATTTCAGTAAAATTACATTTAGGAGCAAGAAAGCTAGCTTTGCCAGACAGCCTAAATAGAGGGTGATGATCTTGTTCCCCTTTTAGTCAACAGCCAGGACACTCTTCCGAGCTGAATTGAACTCAAGTTCATATCCGCCTGAGAGGGTAACACCACGGCAATCCCTGGCATGGCTCTGACATAGCTGTGTTGTGTTTCCAAGTAGGGGCTCTGGCACATCTTTCTGCTGACACAGTTCTTTGCATGGCATGCTGCCACGCCATGTAGGCAGAAGGAGTGGCAGCTGGACACGTGTCCTGAGGCTGGTGGGGAGAACACTGATTCCAGAGGTGGAACACCTTATCCTAAGTGAAAAATTTAAATACAAACATAGACAGTGGAGCTGTGCCAATAAGAAAAATCGGCAGCTTCCTTGCCTTGGGATGCTGGAGCCTTGCAGATAAGGAGTTCCACAGCTAAAAACATTGGCTCCTTCTCCTTCCCTGCAACTTTAGTCTCATGCACTTCTTTTAGAAATGACCAAAAAGAATATTTCATACTGAGCAAAGCAAAATATTTTTTCTTTCATTTAGAAGAACTGAAATATTTTAGAACATCATTTAAATTGTTCCTTAGTTTTAGCTGCTAAGTCAGAGAACTAAAAATGATCTCATAAACCTGGATAATGCTGTCTTTCTAGGAATGACTTGTAAATAGGTTGTACACAAGAATTGCTTTATCTGATAATGTGTCTTTCTTATATGGCCTTTACTGTAAAGAAATAACAAGGTTTTTTTATAGTTGTGGTTATGTGAGTATAAAATTGAATTTGACCTAAACTCAATCTCTACTTCTACTATGACTTGCATACTTCAGTGTTAACTTGTTGATCCTCCTGGAACCTCCTTCAGTTCTGAAAGAGCTGAAGACATGATTGAAATCTACAGCAGAGCTAGAAAATAAATCAAGCCCTTTGCACTTTGGTCCCATGCCCTGACAATACTTTCTCATCTTAGTCTTTGTAACAGAATATGTTTTGCATATTATTGTAACAGTTGTAATTCAAACTCTATTACTTATTCTTCAGGCCCTGTAGACTAATGAGATTAATTGATCCCTCCCTTCCTTTCTACATCTAGATATATTTTCTTACTCTCCTCAACTCTTCACCAGCCTGAACTTCCCTAGTCCCCTAGGCTTTCCCCACATTGCAGGCTGCACAGATACCTCATTCTTGCTGCTCTTCTGAGCTCTCCCCAGCCTCAGTGTTTCAGGAAGTTCAGCACCCCCCTCATTCTCCCTTGTTACAATGGAAAAGTGTTTGGACCTGTTCTCACTATGGAGCAGATTCAAATTAGACTTCTAGAATTTAACAGCTGCATTGGGCCATTGATATGACAAAGCCAGTTCTAGTTTGCAAATTTGCAAAGTTTTTAAATGCACCTAGTGAAAGTTTGGCTTTGGATATCCCCTGCCTGTGAGCAGTTGATCTACTCCACAGCTTTGAGTCTCCCAATTACTTACAACCAGCTATTTGTATACTCACTGGGCTCCACTGTGTGAGGAAACGGTTTAAAAATACATTTTAAAGAGATGTGTTCACTTCATGTGGGTTTTTGTCAGCAGTGTGGTTTTTAAAAATGTTTTTCAAAACCTGTGTAGCGCACAGCTATGAAGCTGTACCTCAAAAGGTGAAGCAGAGCCCTTCACTTGCAGAGTGCTCAAGGGATCTGCTGTTGGAGCACATTGCAAGCCCTGTGCACTGCTTGAAGGCTTGGTGGGAGTTTTGCTTTCTTGTGTTGGAAAAACAGTGATAAGGTTGTGCAGAAGCAGGTGGGAAAGGTTACTTAAAAATTGCTTCAATATGGCCCTTGCTATAACATTATCTGAATTGGCCTGGATATTTAGAAGAGAATTAGCCATAATGATCGCAGTCGCTTTTCCTTTTGTTTCTACTTTTCCTAGAAAAAAAAATTAATTTTATTTTTCTACAAAGTTCAGTTGAGGTTTCTGCCTGGATCTCCTGTGTCCGACCCATCTCTCTGCCATGCCCATGTCTGCCCCAGGAAAGAGCTCTAAGGGCACTTCCAGAGATGGAAAGCCACATCAACAAAATTGCTCCCATCTAATCCTGCTGTCTTGATTAATGTCTGCTACACCAAAAGAGGTAGCAGGTCAGCCAGGTCCAGCTTCAAGGGGAGCTGAGTGTGCCAGTTTTCCCTCTTGCTCAGTTGCTTCTCTGTTACTGCAAAGCAGCCTGCATGGAAATCCCATGGCCTGGGAAAGGGGTGATGGTTTCTCAGCTGGGTGGGAGCAGCCTCTAGAAGGACATTTGCCTGCTGCAGACAAAATAGCTGCTCAGGGAGGCTGAAAATTATCAGACTTCAGACAACCATCAAGCCCTGAAAATATGTTCACTCACTCAATCGCCAAAGTAGCAAATGTATCACATTCTGAAAACAACAGTAAAATCTCATTTCACAAAATTTATTTTTGAGCCATGACAGACTCAAGATCATTTTAATAAAAGAACAGAGCTCTTTTCCCCTGTCCTATAAATTAAAAGAAATTTTCAGCTTGGAGCAATAGTTTTGGTCAAGTTATAAAACAAAAGCAATCAGAGAAAAATGTGGAATTTTTATGGAAATGAAGACAGCAGTTTCTGTAGTTCTCGACAGCAGACCAGTATCTGTAAGTTTTATCCGTATGTACTTTGCATGTAACTGCAAGAGTAATTGCTGGCAGAGCCCCTTTTTTTCAAATGACATGCTAAAAGCAGGTTTCTGGCCACATGACAAGAATAGTTTCAGTTATTCAAATTAAATTTGCAAGGAACCTTTCTACTCTGTCATAAATTCTCTTTGCAAAATGCTGTAACAATGAATTCCTTAAAAGCAAGTGCAAGTGGGGTAAGGTTTCCAGGGAGAGTTAATATCTGTTATTTGACCAGCTGATTTATCCAAAGGCACGTTTGGTTTTTTACGGTCAGATTTCTTGGTTCATATTTGATTTGTATAAAATCTTGAAATAACATACCTATTCAAAATATTCATGACTGATTCAAAGGTGTTCAAATATTCTTCTCCAGTTTGTAGAAATTTTAAAAAATTATAACCCTCAGTTGCTCCTGCTGAATTTTGTGTGCTTCACATTGAGCAAAATTAGTTTTGCTGGTTTTTGCCATTGGCTCCATTCAAACAAAATCTTCCCATTTTGTATTTGCTGTCCAAAAATTCTTTTAGTCTCCTTTTTCTCTACCTTAAAATTCCACAAGTATTAAATCCCATACTGAAAAAATTGTCTTCACACACTTCTGTACAATTTGATACCAAAGATGTTTGGAAGGTAAAAACATTCCAAATGCTAATAATCATCTGAAAGGGGACAACCAACTGGAGTATGGAGAGCTTAATTTTTTTTCCCCAAAAAATAAAATAAAAAAGAAAAAACCCAACAAACACATACATACTTCTTAAGCAAAAAAAAATCAGATAAAAAAATAAAGCTAAAAGTGGCTGGGAAAAGATCTTCTGAGGAATTATTTTTTCCCCCACTAGCAAAATAGGTATGGAAAATGTAAGTATGCACAGCTGTGTTTATTCCAATGATTAGACATTCTATTTCTCTGTGACCTCTCTGCAGTGAGCTGGCAAGACACCTGGGTATGCTTAGAACTGTCTCATTCATACATTTACATTTATTCAACTTGGACCTTTCTTTCTCCCCCTCCTTGCCCTTTTCTTCTCAAAAAAGACCACAGAAAAAAAATTAATTGAATCTGGTTCACTCCTTCCTCTCTCTACTTTTATTGTGTTGGCAAGGTGTTGTTTAAAATTCTGCCAATGCCTTTACATATTTTAAATTACATTATTGGCACTATTTTGATGCTGAGTATAAAATTTTCTTTTTCAGGGTTTTTTCAGGCTGAATCAGACTGAAGAGGTGGCTGCAGTGAATCATGTAATACGACTGCATATGTGCTGTACCAGGAGGGCAATAGAATCTGAGCCCCAGTGTTTGCATCTCCCATGCTCTACACCTGCAGTTGCACTTCATTTATGCAAAGTTTGTGTGCATGCAAAATCTGAGCTATCCTTGCACTAGTACCTGGCAGCTCTGTTGGATATTGATGGATGTTTAGTGGACATGGAGAAATTAGCTTATGAAAGGAGAAGGTCAGCACAGAAATTTTGCAGTCCAGACTGTGTTACTCATGCAGAAGTGAGACAGAGTGGGGTTAAAGGGTTTCCTCACTGTTATCAAAGAAGATTTGCACAGAGCTGAAATTCCCACCTAGGTCCTCTGAGTCTTAATCCAATGCCCTACCTGCTCCTTCAACCTTGTTCTGCAAGTATGCATCAGGCTGGGAAGCAGGGCTTCCATATTTGTCTGTCTTCTACTGTTATTGAAATCAGAAGCAGAATTTCCAGAAATTGAAAGTTGCCAGATAAATTCCAGACTATTTCCCTGAAACTTATTATAGTTTGTCCCCCTGCTTCTTTAGATATCTAGATATTTCAGAGCACTAAATACTGACTGAAAACCGTAGATCCGGTTCTTTTAATATTGTGATTTTCCTTAGAGCTACTCCAAGTTTGAACTGCAGAAATATGACTGTATATACACAGAATTATAGTAAATACAGTGAGAAGCATCTGTATACAAGGCAGTCATTTTCCTTTCCTTTCAGGCTACCTGAATTCATTACCTGGCCTTCACACTGTGTGCTGTACACAATACGTCTCATTTCTCTTCCATTCTGTAAAATCAGCTTTCTATTTTTTCTACTTCAAAACCATAACTCAAAAGCTCTGAATTTCTGTTAGGCATTAGCCAAAGGTGTATTTGATTTGCTGTTTTGCTAACTTTTTACAGGAAATAATTAGGAAGGGGTGATTCCCTTACATATATTAATTTTTACTTTACATGTGATTAGTATGTGTCCCATGCAGGGTTGAGTATCCAAAGCTTTCAACTGAGATCAGTAGTGGTGGTTTATGCTCAGCGCCCAGCTGGAGTATCCTTCACACACAGAATTAAACTGTATGTTTATTATTTAATGTATTATTGTTTATTATTCAGTTTAACATTGCATTTAACCACAATCTAAAGAGATAATTACGGAGAGATTTCTTGCACCCTTCTCCATAGCAATGCTGAAAAGTCTTGAAACTCAAAGCAAGAAAACTCAACATGGTAACCCACCTTTTCCCCTCAGAGCTGGGGAAATGTAGACAGATCAAAAATATTTCACAACAAAGCAGTCCTATAACTGGATTTGCAGGGAAGTGTAAATAAAAAACTGAGATAAATGGGTTTCTGTGTATGGGTTTGCCAGCCTTTGGCTAGCCTGTTAATACGCTGGAATCTATAGGGCCAGGTGTTTATAGTTTGTGGAAAAGGGAGATAAATAACTTTGGCAACACACAGGGTGGAAGAAAATGAGAGGAGTAAATGAGAATAAAAGTGAGGAATAGATGCAGCTAGGCTGGAAGCAGAGGGAAAGGAAGCCTTGATGGGGATGCAGTATGAAACCTTTTCTTGATACTTGACTGGAAGACTCTTCAGGTGGAATATTTAATATGAAGTCACACAAAGTGCTTGCTTATACAATCATGTTACTAACCTTGTGTTTCACAGGAACGAGCTCTACTGGAAGGAGTAGCTGCATGGAGTAGTTTCCTCTGGTGGCAAAGCTGATTTGGCATGTTTCCACTACTGTCATTTAACTACATGAGCTAACAAAAAGGACAATTCTTTTTTTAACCTCTAATATTTTTAAATCTTGGACATCTCTCTTGCCCAGTTTTAATGTTGCTGTGAAGAACTTGTTCTGGTGAGCATAACTGAAGCACCCTGGCAGAGTGGGGATGCTGCAAGTGACGGTGACAGGAAACATCCCCTGTACCGTCAGAGAAACCATGTGCTTTAAGTACCGTCAGGAGCATTATAAGGATTTCTCCTGTTCAGAGGAGGGAGAGATAGAGAAAGGGATTTGCTGTCCAGAAGCACCCAAGCCCCCAGTGAAATGTAATGGCAGTGGGTGACTGAATCCTTCGGATCCCACAGGGTCACACGCTGGAGGAACCCAAGGATGGGATGAGGTGGGAGCCCGGTGCCGATGCGGCTGAGGCCATGTCAAGGTGGGGAGACCCGGGGAGCGGAGGGGAACAAGTCTATGAGATTCCTTTGAGCTCAAAGCCTTTTTCAAGGGTTGGGGAAGGGCTGCCTCTCCAGAGCCAGGTTGAAAGGAGGGCTGGAGGGAAAGGGTAGGAACCAGCAGCCGCCCGTGCCCTGGCCCCGAGCGAAAAGGTGGTGTGTTTGCCGCCTTCACCCCTCCCACCTTCCAGCCACATTAAAGCTCAATTATTCACGCTTGATGTCAGCAAGGCTGGGCCCCGCAGGGGCCGGATTACCCCGGCGTGCACCACCGGGGTGGGGTTCGCGGGGCGCCCAGGCAGGCGGGCGCCCAGGGCCGGCACCCTCGGCTCCACATGGCGCCTGCTTCACCCCGGCCTGTGCCTGGGACACAGTGCTCCCCTGGCCTCGGAGGCAGGACGGTGGCTGTGGGAAGCGGCGCGGGTGCGAGCCCTGGGTGCCGCTGCAGCGGGCACGGGCACCGCGGGCTCTCCGGGCACACCAGGCTCGCTGCTCCCGCTGGAGTCTGCCTTGCACCGGGAGACGAGGGAACACCCAGCTGCCCCACGGAGCGGCCACACGCACTAGGCTTCATCTGAGAATTCAGGAGGAAGGCAATAGCGAAGGAAGAGGACTGAGCTGACCCTTTTTTCCCCTCACCATTCACATGCTCACAGATTTTTATCACGCTTTTTAGCTGCAGGGCAAAGCGTTTCTTTATAGTTCCTTCCAAAGCAAGGCTGCTGCCAGATCTAGGCTGCGGCTTCAGCAGCTGTATCCCATGCCTCAGGCCTGCACAACCCTGCTCAGGAGGGCCTGGGAGCCTGGCAGAAGCAGGGTTTTGGACCCCCGTACGGGGTCTGGGCACACGGGGCTGTTGGCATTTCGTGAGGGCTTTTGCCGGCTTCCGCCAAAGCGTTCACCAAAATGCACGTGGTCGTGCCAAAATCCCGCTGAGGCGACGGGAACGTGGGGCTGTGCAGCACAGCCAGAGGCACCGCCGGCTCCCCTGGGTGCAGGGTGCAGGATGCAGGCTCCTCTCTTCCCGGGGCCGCCCGACAGGAACCACAAGCCGCCGATGCTCGTGCGGTGCCGAGAGGCAGCGAGCGGAGCAGGACCGGGTGTGAAATCCGCGGCAGTGGGAGCCAGTACTGCTCCCTCCTCCCGCCAAGCCCAAGTGTCACACTGGTGGCATCCCGGGACAGGGGCTATGCAGCACTCACAGATGGGGAAAGGCACGGGCAAGCTGGCACGGAGCAGCTCTGCCCTCTCCCAGGGCTGACGACAAGCTGGTCACATTCTTGAAGCTAGAATAAGACACTTTCGTGGCCTGTCTGGGTTAGTTTTCTCTCTCTCTCTCATTTTTTTTCCTCTTCCTCAGCAGAAACTTATTCATTTGTAATAGGAGGGGTTCATTGTTTTCACGTCTGATATTTCTTTGATTACTTAAAAAGAAATCCCAGAGGCTTGTTTTCACAAAATAGTGATTGCATAATTGATGTGATTATGATGTATTTTGCTGTGTCACTGCAGCTCAGTTGATTATTTTGAGAAGCTCTGAACACTGTTAGTGCTGCCATATGTCGTGCGTGCATGGCCCGGGCTTTCATCCCCCTCCATATGTGTACAAGAGCCTTTCAAACGCTGCTTCCTCCGGCAGGGACTGCATGAGACCTTCCTCTGCACGAGGAAAATGATGCAGACCCACAAAGAGCTAACATGGGGAAATGACAAACACCGTGGGGTGAGGGACAAAATTCTTTCTGAATAATGGCTGTCTGGTGTGAATAATGTCCCTAGAATCCAATTTACCATGTGGATGACCACACAAGTGCAATAGTTAGGTGAGATTCTAGGCTCTTTCTCTAGCTACAAATGTACAGACAAAGAAAATGCAGACCAGTCAGGTGTTCTGGAAGTAAAATTCTTCTGAAAACAAAAGCATGCAGCAGATCATTAGTGATAATAATTAGTTAGAGTCTGAAAATGTATCAGCTATATGCAGGTAGAACTGTTTAAGAGCTCATCCAGAGAAGCCTTGGGAGAGCAGATTGCCTTCCCTTCACTTGGCTTGAACTTTTTAATTATTTTCAGCTTGAGGCTAGAGACCATCTTAAGACTCCTTTCTTTGTCCTAGTAACAATATTTTCATCTCTTTGCTGTATTCTTCTTTCTTTTCTTTTTAATTCAGGGATGAAAGATTGCCCCCAGTAAAGCTTCTTGGCCAAACTTCCAGATTCTGAACCTTTTGTTTTTCTCAACATGTGTGCAATTTTCACTATTTTTGTCCAGTGGTGACCTCTGGAATTCCAGAATAATTTTCCCTCCCCTTCCTGGTGCCCTCACGTGACCCAGGAACACAAACATCTGAGAGACCTCTGGGCATCTTCACATCTGCTGGTAGGTAAGATCAGAGCCATTGTGTGATGTATTTTTAACAGCAGGTGTTGGGCTTGGAGAAGGGTGTGTTGGGTTTTGAGGGGTTGGGCAGAATCTGCACTTAATTCTTAGTTCCCAGGCTATTTAGGAACAGCTTAAAAAACACACTTAATCTGTTTGTACAAATTTAACATTGTAAAACCACAATAAGGAATTGCTAATGAAGTGCAAGCCTGGATTTAGTTCCAGCTTTGCACCACTGCTGTCCTAAAAAAACAAAAAACCCACCCAAACCAAAAAAAAACCCCATCAACCAACTTTAAAGCTGAGTCCAAGACTCTAGTTTACAACTTATTTTCATGAAATACTACTGATTGATTACTTGAAGCCTGTTAATTATTATTTAGTCACAGTTTTCAACACAAACTCCTTACAGCAGCAAAACAAACAGTGTGGATGTTTTATCTTTTGCCAATTAACACAGTTTGAACATGAATTAAAATAGGCTGTTAGCTCAGGGTCTGATTCATGACTGCATCTCTCCTGGTTGTGCTGCTGTAATCCTGTTAATTTCTGTGGCAATGCAGGAACCTTGATGCAAAATGAGAGAAAAGTTTTTTTAATTGACACCCCTCCCCCAGCCATCTTTAAAGGATCTTACACGAAAGCCTCACACACGACTCTTTCATGGTCCATTAGTAGAAATTTATCATCTAAATTAGAGAAACAGTATAAGCAGAGTGTTTTTCCCAAAATATCATTGAAATCCTATTTTCACAGAAACCTTTCTCAAAAATTTTTATCAGACAAATCTAAAATGGTGCTTAGTGTTCAGTTATCTGCCAGGTATAAATGGCATAAATGGATGATTACTTTAAATACATCTTCTCTGAGAAGGGAGTTATGGGACCTCACAAAAGCATCAAGCTGTGACTACTTTCAGGAAATCACCTGGAAATAAATGATGAGGGTTGCTTGCATGTCCTTATATTCTCATTGCCTTTTTAGGCAGATAATTGAATTCAGTATGAGCTGCAATTCATTTCTGGTATCACTAAGGAATAAATTATTTAATATTTGGGAGAAGAGACTGAATGACCCTCCAGTCACAGCATCTGTGATTATAAATTCTCATAGCCCCCATCATGTGGTTGTATCCATACCAAAATAAAGAGGGAGATTTTAGCCTTGTTGAAATTGGAAAAAATTTGATAGTAGTTTCACCAGTAAAATGGTTTCACCTGTCCACTTTTCTAAGCTACATTTGAATTTTACCAATTTTATACCAATACCAATTTTACTCAACCTGTTGTCTCTCTCCAAAGTCAGAATAGCTATATTTGAGTAGATATTTTTAATAATTCTAATTATAATTGTTAATATTCTAAGGAGAATGAGAATTTTTCCATTCACTTCAGTGTAAGTGTAATCAGAAATAAAGTAGAGGAGATCTCTACCTCTGTAGAGGGGCTACTGATTGTGGTAGTGGACGGGTTTGGAAAACTCTCGGTTAATGTGCTCAGGATGAACAGCCTCTACGGTTTGTGCAGACTGTGATTGCCCTCTTGCTCTTCTCCATCTGGGGCTGTGAAGTGCTGACTGTGGCTCAGGGCCTACATCCTGTAATGAGATACAGCAATGGACATCTTCCCTGAGCATTTCAGATGCAAATGCCACTATCTTTAATGTGGTTGGAAGTAATTTTCAAACATTTCTATGACCAGTTAGTCGAGTCCAGAGGACATTATGAAATCTGTCTTGATTGTGCAAATTTGTTTTACACTGACTGGTTCCATAATTGATCTGAACTGTCTTGGAATGTTTTTTTAATAAATATTAAAATAATTATTACTTGAATTCCAGAGATCAATTCTTTTACAGCTTGGTCTTTGCATCTTTCACAGCACAACAAATCTAACAAATAAAGCAGAGAATCTGTGGGACAGTTATCTAGTCAAAGTAGTGGAGAAGTCACAACATGCATACAAGGCCCTTTCATCTTTCCTGTGATGTTTTCAAGCTTCTGGAAACTTGCTTCATTCCACTTAGAATACAATTTGAGTTAGGGTTCAGACACTGAGAATGCTTTCAGACAATACACCGCAACCTACATAGCTGTCCTGAAGTGACAGAGAAAACTTTTTTCCCACTTTCACCATTCCTGACAGAATGAAGGCCAACCATCTCCTCTGCCAGACTTCTGCAGTTGCTAAGCATTGTCTCATGCCTCTCCGCTCAGAGCAAAACAGCCCGAGAAAGGGTAGCTCTCACTTCAGTTCAGTAAATCCACTGCTAGAGTTTTCATCCATGCTGATTGCACTTGATTTCTCTCCTACTTTTCCCCCCACTTGACCCCATGATTACTTCCTGACTGACTCTTCCACAGGGGCATCTTCAAGAGCCTTCAACCACAGAAATTACTTGAGACTAGAGCCTGCAAAACAGACAGGCTCCCCTTGCTCAAAGGGGAGGAACCCCATTCCACATACGCTGCATGGATGCTCTGAACCAGAGATTCACCACCATTTTTCTTACTGAGCTTTGTACTTTGTGTGATGCCTGATCTGGAAGGTGTTCTTTGAAAATGCATGTCAGGTCAGGCCTGGAAGCAGGGGTAACACTTTGTTTGCAAATCCCAAAAGAGCTTAAATGTGATTTAGGTGCTTGGAGGCTTACACTGTTATGACCTTGGCAAGTTCAGGGGTGATATTTAGGAATTTTTCTGGCCGGGAAATAAGCACCTCCAGGCACATGCAGCAGCTCAATGGGAATGCAGATGGTGGTGCTGAGAAATACAGTGACGGGTAAGTGATGCTAGGTGAGTAAACCTTTTTGTGAATCTAGTCCAATTCCACTGGATGTAAATAAGGATAATATCCGAAATGCTGGAACAGTGATCTGAAGGAATTGTGGACTTGAAAAGAAAGGGGCTTATAAAACCAGGAGAGATCCAATTGAAGAGAAAAAATCTATTTATTGATCTTGTCCAGTGAGGATTATGCAGCAATATTTAATCTTCTGTTAAAAATCAGACCCTCTGCACTTGTAGACTACCTTCAGTTACAGAGAAAGGTGGCTAGAATGTGGTTGTCAGAGTTGATCATGTCCTGAGGGTGAGCTGAACTCTTACACTGTGTTTATATAAAAATACAAGTGGTTCTTTTCCTCCCTCCATACCCTGATGCACAGAATTGCTGCAAGCAGGGTAATTAATCTGGTCTGTGCCTGCTCATCAAATCTTTCTTGTGGTAAGAACATCTCTAGTCTTTTTAAGTGAAAATTATTTCATTTTGGAGAAAATTGCCTTGTGTTTCAGATTTGGGGTTATCCAACAGAATAGGGTAGAGGCACCCTGCTGCAACCTGCTGCCCATTTGAGGGCCAGAAGCAGTGACTCCTGCACTCATTCAGCCCCAGGCACGCCAATGGCCATGGGCAGCCAGAGCCCTTGGCGGGAGCTCAGCCCTGCTCAGCTCACCTCTGATGGCTGCACCGGCACTGCCCTGGTAACACCCTGTGGGCCACCACAGCCCTGAGAGCCCCTTGTGTACCTGCGACCTGCCTTCCCTCCTTCCTCCTTGCTGAGGCCTGGGGCAGTCCAGCTGGGCATCCTTCTCAAAAGTCCTTCGAGTTTTGATTCATGTAGCCAGCATCTGTTATAAGTCCCTTGGTAGGAATGTTGTAATTTAGATTTAGCTGAATCTGGACAAAATATCTTATCCATTACTAGAAGCTAGCTGCCGTTATTGCTGTAAGCAAAACATGTTTTTCATCTTGGCCTGTCTTTTGTGTGGCATCTGCATTTTGATGTGGAGATCTTTTACCATGCAAATGCATCTAACCTCATCAGAATTGTTCATGTTGGATGCAGTATGTTTGTGCACTGGTGTTCTGGAAGAAAGCAGATTTTCTACATGATGTATGGTTGGATTCACCTTAACCCCCAAGAATGGATGCTATTGTTGTTGCTTTTCTCTGCACACTGTAGAAGAAACACAGGGGAAGGGCAGACATAAACCAGACTTTTCAAACAAACTCTTGGCAGAACAATGGATGAAATGAGTCTCTTCAAGGTTTCTGTGTCATCAAATGTTACTGTTGACACTCTGAATGTAGCAATAGTTGTTAGCTAATTAGAGTGGTGTAGTTCTGGAAACAGGAACTGTGAAAAGACTGTGTCTAGAAGGTACTAATAATCTTTTGATACCTGTATTTTTGCCATTCTTTATTATTATAATGAGAGTGTTAATGTGCAAGGGAGAAATCATGTATGTCCTTAATAAAGAATGAAGCTGCACAGTTGTTATCATCTTGAGTACCATATTCATTTAGAATCAAGTAGGCAACTCAAAGGTTAAGAGGTTTAATGTTCCTGAACTGTACAATTGAAGTACTATAGTCCAGGTTATTGTTAGCAATTATCCAAAGTGCTTGGGGTTTTTTAATAGAAACTTCATTTTCCAGAAGAAAGTCCCGTGTAACTTCAGCCATCATTGCAGTGTGACCATTTAACTGCACAAAGTGCATCACAAGATGGTGTCATGATGTAATTTGCTCCCAACTATTTATATGCTGTTCGATAACCACCCTCAAACAATCTTCAGCCTCTCTAAAGTTTTCTTGCCACAGAGATTTCCACTGAAAATGAGAACACTTAAGAAGTTCTGTACTTAGAGATTAATGTGATATTCCACATGCATTCCTCCCAACATAAGAAATGTGCCATTTGTTTGCAGCTTTTCCAAGCACAAGAAACTGGCTTTATTAAAACAGAGAGTGTACCATAAGCCTATTGGACTGTGTGAGAAGAAAACAACAAGCACAGAATAAATGTTATGGTGAAGGAGTACTGAAGGAAACCAACTAATTGCGGGAAGAGAGGAAGCTTAGAGAAGAATTACAGATAGTTTAGGAGTGTGTTAAATGCAAAGCTGAACTCCACATATTAAGCACAGGCAACTATAAAAGCTAATTGATATAGATGTGGATGATCATAACATGGTATTCACAATTAACCTTTAAAAAGAGGGTCCCCAAAGTGAACCGGGGAGTGGCCTACTGCTGGAAAAAATGTGTATGAGCCTGAATCAGCCCAAGGAACTTGAGAAAATGTTTTTAGGAATACTGCAAAACCTAGGAAATGTACCAGCAGAAGGGTGACTATTTACTGAAAGGCAAGATTCAGACTCTCTTGCCTACTTTTCATGTCTTTAATCCCTCCAGGATATTCTAGAAGCAACAAAGCTGATGGGTATTTTGTATTACTTCTCTTCCACTTGATCAGTCACAGCTGTGTTGTTTTCTTTGGTCCCTTAATAGAGGCTTATTGCCAAATACATGTACTATGGGATGGATGTTTGCAGTCAGGTTCTTAAACTCACAGCCTTCTTCTTCAGTAGCTAATTTACAGTCTGATGCCTACAAATCAGGACCTTTCAATTGTAACTTTAATCTGCTAATATGATTTATGAAAGCTACAGCTTAGATTCAATTTAAGCAGCATCAGTCTGGGTCAGCCCTAGCTGAGTTTCTTCCTAAACTCTAACAAAACCCAGCTAGAGACTGAATTCATTCCTGTTTAAGGATTCCACCACAGCACAGAAACACCACTAAGCCAAGCCACATGAGCATAGTTTCTTGCCTTTATTGATAAGCACATCATTCCAGTTTTACTTTATTAGTTCGGAAGTTTGAAGTTTCTTTAAGCTTTGCTGTGATACGTGTTTATGTTCAAGACAGTCTCTTCATATCAGTATGCAACGGTCTTTCCAGGTCCTTTCAAATCCTTGTAAGAGAAGTCACCAGTACCTTCTTGCACATTGTGCCCCTTAAGGAGAATAACCAGGCTTCATGACATCATTTGCTGGTCAACAAACCATGGAGTTTAGTGAACTGAGACAAAAATTTATCTCCATAGTACAGTTCCCTCACTTTTCAACAGAACATCATGTCTCAAAGTCAGCAGTTGAAGCCTCTTTGCTATTACACAAGGAAGAATGATCTATCCCTCTGATGAGGCTGAGACACAGTTCCTTCAGGATGGATAAAATAAAGTGCAAAAGAGAAAATGAGGCAGAGCCAGAACATGGAATGACATGACAGACATCACCTTTGCCAACATTTTCCCTGATTTTCAGTTGCTTCAGTAATGGAGCCATGTAGGAATCCCTTAAAATGAGGTACTGGTCTGTCTGCTCAAGTAACCCAGGAAACCAGGGTGGGTCCCCAGGCTTTGACTGTCTTTTGCAAAGAGTTCCTTCAGGTCCCCCCACTGGCCCTGCTGAAGGTGAGGGTTGGAGGGGCTGGGCCCCAGCAGCACCACTTCAAGTAATGAGGGTCCATGATGATGAAGACTGTGCTGGGGACGCTTTCTTCATTTGGTGAGTGTCACAATTCACCAGCATTAAAAAAAAGAAAACCTGAAGGAGAAAATAGCTGTCTGTGCTCCTCTAACTAGCTGGTTCCCCTGACCTCTGGCATGATCCCGTCCTTGTCAGATTGACTCATAACCAGTCCTGCTCATCCAAGCCACAGCTGCGTCAAGGCACACAGAGAGCCAATCAATCCCACCAACTTCATCTGTTTCACGACAGTTTAATCACTGAAGACTGTCTCTTTATTGAAATATTTCCCCTTGGGGTTTTGGATAGCAGAATTATGTCAAGGCAAACAGAACCAAAAGTGAAAAAGGCACTTGCTCTCATCCAAATTCTTTGCAGTTGATACAAAAACATCTCTTCTGTGATGTTTGCAGTAAGCATGCATACGTGTCATGAGCCCTTAACCTCATGCAGTCATAGCTCACAATTCAGCTGAAATGGCTGCATTTTACATTCTTCATTTTATTGATGTCAGTGATGACATAAGTTAGAAGATACAGCCTAGAAAGATAGTCAGTCTCATCATACACATCAGCTGAAGTGAAGAAAAGGTAACAGTCAGTGTGAACTGGTGGTAAATATATTATTCCCTGGGCAAAATTCCCTCTGGTGAAAATCAGGTATTACTACTGAGGTATTCAGAGTTAAATTGCTCTGTAACCAGGCTGAGTGGGAACAGGATCAGAGGAACAATTTCTAGTCCATTGGTGCCTTTTTCAGGTTATAATTCTGAGGGCACACTGTCATATTTTCCTCATCATATTTTTATACCATTTGATAGTATATGACTGATGTGGCTCCAGTTGCTCTGTTGAGAGTCACATACAAAACCAAAATGAGATAATAGAATCAAGTACAGACCACTGCTAATGTGGGACCTCAGTGTTTTCACCTTTCACTGAAAGAAGCATCCAGAGATGCTTATTCACAATCCACAGTTTTGTTAAAAATAGCTAATCAAATCACTATTATTAATATGTACAGAAATCTATCCTGTACACAATTAACACTGCTGTAAGGAAAACACTTTTTTCAATGCTGTTACAAAAATTATAGGTCATTGTGCCCACCCAAGTTATTTTAGCAGAGCGATGTTTTTAGCACTAGAACTAAGCCATGTTTTCATAGTCAAACGATAGGCCTTTTCTAAGGTCATGCCCAAGCAGTACAAAGCCCACTAAGTGCTTCTTTGTAAAGGCTAAATGGAATTCACTCTTCTACAGGCAATCATTTTATTATGATCATATGAGTATTCACAATGTAATTTTTTAAATCTTGTAAATAAAGCAGGCCAATATCTAAGGGCAATCATTATGTGTCAAATTGAAAAGCTTGTGATTTCTGGCTTTCACTTAAAACATGTAACATACCATACACGAAAATTAACATTTGTTACCTTACTCTGCCCTTTCAATCACATTTCTGGCATACAGTTTTGCAGAAAAGAAAAGTCCACTTAAACATAATAGAAATCAAGGTATCACCTTTTCATGGTGAGAACTACCAACTCTCACATAACATTATGTGTTATATAAGTGGTGTGGAACCTTTAAAGAAGGAACAGCAAAATGTCAGTGCCTGAATTGAGGTTGCTCAGACTTCACTGGGTGTTTGGTTTTTTGCACCTGTCTTAGATAAATCTAGACCAAAGCATGGTCGCTTTCATTATCCACCACAAGTGGATATTAACCCAATTAATAGATGACCCATGAAAATGTATTTTTAGGTAGTGCTAGGCAGAGTCTCTGCTCGATCCCTCGGCCTCTAGCCATCATCAGGGTCTCTCTGCAGCAGGTTGCTTTCATGTCCTTATGAACAACCACCAACATCCTCCAAGAGTTTGTCTAAACCTCTTCTGAGTCATGAGTACCTCAGACATCTGTGGCAGCCTGGATGGTGCCTTCCCCCCTATAGCCACACAGGTATGGCAAAGCCCAGAGAACTGCCAGCAGGCTGCTATGTTTACACGGTCTTGCAGGGTTGTCTAGCTTGACCTCAGTGAGTTTTTTGTCATCTCTTTGTAAGGAATCATCCTGTAGAGAAATACCGTAAGACAGGTGCCTGACTGAGTACCATATCAAGGGGAAAGTCTAGTGTTTCAACATTAAAATGCAAAGATATCTCAAATACAAAACTTACTCCTGACAGGTTCTGTCTTATACACATTGGGGTTTTTTTTTCATTTAGTGAGCTGGGATGAAATAGAAAGTATGCTTACTACAGTTACAGATTCTATGATACTGCAGAGATTGCTGTCAGATTGTAGGACAGGCTGGAATTCAAATTGATCTGACAGGCTGAAGAAATTGGCTGAAAAAAGAAGAGAAAATCTGATAGAGACACATGCAAAGCATTAAATTTAGGTAGCCATGATCAAGGAAAAGCACAAGATGGAATAAAATTGGTTAGGGAGCAGTTCAGAAGATGAGGCAAGCATTATCATGGAGCATAGGCTGAGTGGATCAACCCTGTCACATGGTGGCAAAGAAGTCTGACTTCATGTTGGGTGTCTGAAGAGTGCTCCTCTTGAGAAGCACAGCTTGCTGGGCATCTGCAGGCATCCTTCTGCTCTACAAAGAGCTAGTCCAGCTTCAGGTGCAGCAATGTGCTGAAGTTTGGCTACTGCACATCAAGGAAAGTGAGGACCTGTCAGAGACATCACAGAGGCAAACAGTCCAAAGTGTCATTTGAGGAGGAACTGAAGGAATATCAAGAGTCGGGCTAGGGACTCCAAAGGGCAACCATCATCAAGTATGTTAAAAGGGTTTTGCCAACAAGCGAAACATCTGACCACCGTTCCTATGGTGTCAAGAAGCAGCAACATATTTTAATTGTCGCCAGAAAGACTCAGGCTAAACATTTTGAGAAAAATCTTTCTAACACTGCAGATAGTGGAGTGCTGAGGTTTGTTGGCTGGCAAAGTAGTGAAGCACCTGTTGCTATAAATCTCATGGACCAGTTGGACAAATGTGTCTCAAGGACAGCATGGAAATGTTGAGTTGGCCTTCTGAGTCCCTTCCAGCCTTTTCTTTTGATTAGCTTGGATGTGGATCTTATCCATGGAGGCTTACTTGATGCAGAGCTTGCAGGACAGCTTCTCAGACTATCCTGGAAAAGCAGATCCAACAAATAGGCAGCAGGGTTATTCCCAACATGTATAACAGGGATGACTATAACAGGAGCCTTGTCCTTCAGATGGGCCCCTGGACTGGTTCATTCTTCAGGTTTAGCCCATCACTGGAATGAAAAGCCAGCTTTTTAAAGGACTTTCGTGGTATCACAAATGAGAAAAAAACCCCTTTGCTTTCTTTTTGTTTTTGAACACTGTAATTCATGAATCCTGCTACCACAGTCCACTGGCTCAAATCACATTGCATATATCAGTGCCATCTTCACATGAAAATTTTTATTATTTTGTGACTTAAAATACTATGATAGCAATCATGCTTGTTTGTATCAGTGCATGCCAGGGAAAGTGGGGAGACATAATTTGTAGTGTCTCCATTACTGTTTTTACAAAGCTCATGTTTCATAGCTGAGAAATACAGAATTTATACAGATAAGTGGCAATGAACCATAACTAAAAGATGAAAACATAGGTCCAGAGTCCCTGGCACCATGCATTAAGTGTCAATAGTACATTAAGTGTGACCCAGGAAGGAAAAGGTGGGGTCTGCCTTCTCAAAAGGGCTTACCATTTTAAAAGAATCTCACCATCTAAAAGGGATCTTTGCAGCTAAATATGCCATTTTTCATTTTTGTGCACATACAGATCAAGGGAAGGCTGCAAGACCATGACTCATAAATACTTCTTAATCTCATTTTCTTTGGGAAGTGCTAAGATCTGGTCTCCTTTACTTTGCCTTCTTTTATTTATTTTTTAACCCAAAGCCTCAGTTCTTTAGAAAAGGGGGAAAGTTGCTTTGAAGTTAATTTTATATGTAGAAGCAAACCCTGACCATAAAAATGCTTTCAGAGGGTGACAGTACTGTCCAGGAAATTGAGTTGTGCTGACATTTCCTAATATTGGGGACAAGGCAAATTCCTTTCACCTTGATGTGACATATTAAATTTACTCAGGTTTTATGGGTTAAAAATTGTATCATACAAATTAAAATTTGGGAGGACTTTTTCCTTTGCTGTTATCAGCATTCCTACACCCAAATTCTCCAAGGCTGCCTCTGAACTTGCATTTACCATGAGTGTGGCTCTGCATTTGTGGTGTCACAGCTTAGACATCACACAGATGATTTTATCGCTACATTCTATATCTCTTTCCCAAGTGATTATCTGACTACCAGATCCATTGCACTCTGAGCTCTCTGAGCTGTGTTTTCCCACTAACCTCTCACTTTTGCTGTGCTCTCCTTGTAGCAGTGACCTCCAGGAGCATTTTGGTTGTGCCAGAGGAATGACAGCATCTCTGTCCCAACACTGCCAGCAGGAGAGCTGGATGCAACCAGGAGCTGTTTGGTTTCCTGAGGAAAAGAGAACACTTCCAGTAAAAAGAAAGCTGAAGACAAAACCAGGCAGAGGGGGACGTGTGAGCCATAGCAGCCATCACAGGAGGCATGCTCTGGCCCTGGAGGAAGGGCAGGTGAGAAAAGTCCTGTGGTCTGGATGATGCCACACAAAACCACAGAGGATATACCCTTCAAAATTGACAAAGCTAGCATTCAGAGGCAGAGCAATGGTGAGCTTTTGGTATAGAAAGTTAAAAATATGCTATATTTATATTTTATACAAGCAAACACTTATGCAGTATGATCAAAGTAGGCCAGTCTATGGCTGGTATGTCTAGTCCTATCACAGCTAGCATATGTGTGGATATAGAGGTGTATATATGATACTACACTCCAAAAGGGAGTTACTTGCACAAGTATTGATACCTTTTCATTACAGGCTACAAATGCCGTTGCAGAATCAGACACCCAAAATCACTCAGAGCTGCTTCTATGAGGCTTTATCACTATGATTTATTCTTATCTAATTTTTTTACTTTAAAAATTCACACTGTCTTCTTTGTGATGTATTTTTCACCATTTCAATTTCTATCTTTTTGGGACGTCTTTAATGGATCAGCTGAGATGCTACCAAAATTAAACTGAATCATATTTCTTAGCACAGTTTATAAAGAAAAATGTTTAATCTTACATGGCACACCTTAGAGCCTAACTGAAGAATGGCCTCAAACATTGGTCTTTTGGTAAAGTACAAGTTTAAAAACCAGTAATTTAACACAGTTTTGATGCTAACACATTTCTTAAACCTCCATAATTTTCTGGCATTTCTCTGAGTTCAGTGAATACACGTAAAGTGCTTCCACCAGATCAGCGGCATACCAGAAGTAAAGCATGTCCTGTCCTATCTGGGCCAAGTCCCCTGTCCACCTTTCCTTGGGAGGGCCAGTCTGAAGGTATTTCCCTAAAACTCACTTCTGCCTTCAAGTCACCTTTTCCAACTAACCTGACACAGTGGAGAGAAGGGTGGGTTTCTGACTCAGTTTCCATTATAAAGAAAGAAAACCTCTCAAAGCTCTCTTAAATAATGTTCATAAGCTTCCAAACATCATATTCACCTTTTACCACCTAACAAGTGGCTATTAAAAAGCAATGTTATCCACACACCCCATTTCCACACAGTTCCCCACTTGCATCTCCCTGTTGGCTGGGTGCACCCATCCACACCCACAGCCACACCACAACCTCTTCTCCAAAGGTATGGCCCAGAATATTTATCCCTAAATGTGTAATTTATAGAAAGTTTTTAGATTCTTGGTCAGGCTCCCACAAAGTCAAAAGGATATTTGGCTGTATAGGAGGGGTGAGGTGAAAAAGGACATCCAAGATGGCTCAGATCATTGGAGACAGGGAAGATCTTGGTATATTTCCAATTTAAAGAGTCTCTCACAGGGATAGACCTTCCTCCTGAGTCTGTCCAGGTGCTCTATCAAAGACGCAACCAAAAAAGCATCACAATTTAAATTCAGCCAGTGACTGAGAGTAACAGGACCATGGCAAGGCAAGGGTATTGACACCTGCTTTGGGATGAGAAATGCCATGTATTGTGTCTGTGTCCATGTGGAGAAGGTCTGTGGTTTCTGAAGCTTCAGGTGGGCACCCAGAGGTAGTATAATTGCTCTAGGAAGGACTTTGATGTGTTGTAATTTGGTTGCCTTCAGCATGGAAATCCTTGTTGTGGTAGTTCTGTATTTTCATTTGAAGGTGCATTAAACCATTTTATTTTTAAGATCTGTCAGATAAATGGGAGAACAAACCTTTAAGTGAGCTGGTAATGCATGCTTTAGGTTACTTTATCTCTGGGAATGGGCCAAAGTGGTTTCTGTCTGTGTGCGCGTGCCTGTGTAATTAGCCTGCAAATTCAGACACAGATAAAAATAACTATGCAATGAATGTAAATAATCAAGGCCATGATACACATCACTCCCAAAACATTATTCCCATGCATCAAGAAAACACAGGAACTGTGAAAAGCTAGAGAAATCTCAACTTTCATTTCAATCCCTGGAAAATACTCTGGGGGTACATAGATACTCCCTCACTTCAGTACCTTTCTAAAACGGGAAAATAAGCAGAAAAGCTGGACCAATTTCCATGCACAAGGAAATGCCTAGGACACTAAAGCCAGTGGCAGAGTCCGGGGAGATGTTGAGAAGGGAGGCCATGGGCTGCAGAGATTGCAGATTTGGAAGCAGCTTGCTGCCATGGAGGACCCAGTAGGGCGTGTGACAGCTCCCACCTCCTATCCCACACTCACCAGCCAAGAGCTCAAGAAAAGCCAAGCTCAAGTCATCTGCTGACAGAGAAAACTTTTATATCCCACCAGTCTGGACTGCACAGCTGAGAGTCTGGGCACACTCAGGCATTTGGCCACCCCTCCCAAGTACTTCAGGGATATCTTCGCCCCATAGGCAGCTTCAGCGTTTGCACCTCAGGTAGTGCCTACAACATGTGGACATTCCTTCCTGCAGCCAGGCAGTCTGGTGCATGCAGAGCAGCCACCGGGAACCTCCACCCAACATGTTTTTTCCTTCTCTGCAATGTGACATGGCTGTGGCCAGAGATGCCTCCACAGTGCTGATAGAAGGCTTGTGGAAACAGGTCTTCAGCCATCCTGCTCTTTTGTCACCTCACAGGAACCAGGACACACTATAGCAGTGCAGACTCCTGCTGCCACAGTAGCCCCTGCTGCTGCCACTCAAGTTGTACCAGCATTAGAAATGATGGGAAAATTCAAGGGCAAACTCTGGAGGGCAGTCTCCCAAGATACTTTCTATAGATACTTTCCCAGAATGAGGTCAGAGGAGCTGTAAGCAGCCACTGTTGGCACACCTGGGCAATGTCATGTGCTATAGGGAGATGCAAGGGAATGGAAATACATGGAAACATGATGCTATCAGAAAGAACTATGGCTGTAAAATTTGATAGTGTGATCTGTGAAACTGACAAGTGCCATAAGTCACAGAACAGAAATGTGTGGAAACTAAATCTTTCTGAGCACAAATGGTGTAAAACCTTGTTAAATTTTGTCACAAAGAAGGACAAACATCATAGAAATTCCAAACATCTTTTTACCGTTTCTAGCCTGGTCTTTTCTCCAAAGAGTAGTCTGGAACCTGCCAGGGAAAGGACACTTTACCTTTCCTCACTACTTCTCACTCCACTGTTTTTGTCCTCTTCACCTTGTTTTGCACAGGGAGGCAACACTTCTTTTTGAATCCCAAACACTGTCAAGACAGATAACTGTTAATAGAGTAAAGAGGAAGGAGACAGGGAGTTATAAAACCTAATGCCTTATGCCACAATGGGAAGCCCACGATGGTGAGATGGGCTCTGATGAGAGTGTGCAGCTCAATGTTTCCACGCACTTTGACGCTGCCCAGCTCATGGTAAGTTTTGTTTGCCTCTCATGGGAAGAGAGGCTGAGTCCCAGACCAGCTGGGTGAATCCCTGACCAAGCCAGTTTTCCACTTATCCTGTGTTTCTACAGCAGGGTGGTTGCTGACATCAGGACAGGAACATCAGAGAATTTGCAGCAGAGCAGCCCTGTTCTGCTGACTGGAGACAGTGCCAAGCACAGAGAGGCTGACCTAGTCTTTCCAAGTCAAACCTCTCCATTACCTCCTGTGGGTCACAGCCCATGTCACCCTGGGTAGCAGGGTCAGCAGATCTTCTGCGAGGATGGGACTGTGCATGACCAATGGGCTATTCAAGGGTGGCCTCAGCCCCAGAGAGGGGAAAGGAATAGTGCTGAAATCCTTTTGCATCATCTGGCCTATAACAGCCTGGCTGTATATCATTTTCCTATAGGAGAAGAATAAATAGATGGGAGTACTCAAAAACATCCCAGAATTTTGAGACATTCAGTTATTGGCTTTGTTAATCCACTTAATCAAACATTTTCCACTGCAACGACACTGGGTCAGTCCAGTAGTTCTTGAGGTTTGCACTCAGCTGTAGTTTTGCTTGGAATGTGACCATCACTAATAATAGAATGGACATCCCCAGCTAATTTTTGAAATGGAGAAAATTACTTGGTTTTCCCTCTAATGAAGACCTCTGAGCTCCTGCACTGAAGGGGAAGGCATGTTGTGAAAAAATTAGTTTTCTCCCTCCTTTTCTCCCTGCCATCTCCAGCATTCTCACTCTGCAGTGCCAACAGCGTGCCACAGCATTTTTATACTCAGTCACCTGCTTCAGGAAGGAGACATATGAATACCTTCATTTTTGGGGCATGGTGTGGGATGTGGGTTTGTATCCCAACACAAATGTGTTGAAGGTCTCCATGCATGCTTAACACTCACCATCCACTCACCATCCACTCACCACTAATTCAGGTGAGCAGGGAATGGAGTAATTTGATTCCCAGTATGACCAGCACTGCCAGGCCATGCTGGAGCACTTCTGATCACTTGTTTGCCGAGCCTTGTGCCACATTCAGGGCCCCAGGCAGGGCCAAGGAGCAGTAACCCCCGTGTGCAGGGTGACGGGATGTGCTGCGTGTGCCATGTTGAGTCCTTCACCCAGGCCCACGGACAGGTGCACCCCAATCTGTGGGACAGTGGGACACAGGTGCTGCTGGCCAGGGAGGATCTCTAATGAGTGAGTGTCTGAACAGTACCCCTGGGCTCACGCCTCAGCATGTCACTGATGCCCATGAGAAAGCAGCTTGCCACCTTCTCCCACTATCAACTGTTCTGCTACCATGCAACTTGGCAATGCTTGGGGAATGCAAGGTTTCAGCATGGCTGTTCATGGACATACATGTTTTGTCTCAGGTTCTTAGGTTATTACTGGTGTCACCAGCTTTGCTGACTATAGATTGTTCAAGCAGCTTTATTGATGGTGGCATCTGAATAATTGTTATTTGACCATTTTAAATGCTAAATATGATCAAGGCTTAATATCAGAATGATGATAGAGATATATTATTGTTCAGTGCATTGTAATTTAAGTAACAAGATTTCATCTACCCATCTTTTGAGTACTTTTGAAATAGAAATATTGACAGAAAGCTAACTATTCTCAAATGCCACAAATTTACCCAAAATATCTATGTACAGTTTACATTTAATTTCATAGTCCACTGCAAGCTGACTCCAAATCAATGATCTGACTTGTTTTCCACCTGTGTTTGCAGATGCCATATGAACTAGTGGCTAAAGGAGACATGGATGTATTAATGACATTTTACAAGTCCCTGGTGAGAATTTATCTCAAATGCTGTGTACCACTTTGATGTTCCTCTTTCATGGAGGAACCGGAGTTGGTGCCCACAACCAAGCAGAGTTAGAATCAGTGACCCTGGAATTACCTTTCCAGTCCTGTTGTCCCGTGTGCCAACTGGCATATAAGAATAGCTGAACTGATTTATTTTTCACAACTATTCAAATAATTGCAAAAGCACAACCTCATTTCAAAGCATACGCTAGATTTAGCTGCAACTGTAAGACATCTCGTTTGGGTTAAAATTACTGACTGGGATGCAGACAAGGACACAGCTGTGTTTCTGGCATCTGACATGCTGGCATTTGAAAATGCATTGCATGTGTGTCTTGGTGAGGTGATTTCTTAGCTCCACTGAATCACGGGTAGTTTTATCACTAGTTTTCATATAAGATCATCACTTCTAGAATTAGTTGAAATCAGTGCTATTATCCATATTTGCAATGATATTGCTTAGATCAGAATCTGGTCCTTGTTTTCCTTCTTGCACGAATATATTTAGAAGCAGAATCTTAAATTTTTCTAAAAGTTTGTAAA
Source organism: Pomatostomus ruficeps (assembly GCA_013400735.1). Lineage (NCBI taxonomy): Eukaryota > Metazoa > Chordata > Aves > Passeriformes > Timaliidae > Pomatostomus > Pomatostomus ruficeps. Next base: position 122,552 of record VYZT01012478.1, read on the forward strand.
TCTCACATCTCCAGGCCCTTCTGCAACACCAAATTCTCTGTTTAGCATCCCAGCTCTCCCAATAAGGATTTCACTTCCAAGCCTTCTGCCCGAGATCCTCCTCTGAAAGGTTTATTCTCATTCAGGATGGAGTGCATGGAGTGAACCAGGGTGAAGGAAGCTGCCTTGTGCTGTCTGGTCAGTGGTAACCTCTATCCCTGCATATCAAAGGTACTGGCTCCTCTCAATGTGCTGAGAGAGGCAGCAGTGTTTGCAAAGCAGCTGATGAGAGGCAGCCTGCCAGGAGGGATGCAAGGTATGGAAGACAGAGGCTCCCAAGGACCCCAGCAGCATAGGACCCAAAATACCCACCTGGAGCTGCTTCTGTTTGTGTCTGGCCTTGCTGGTTTCACTCCTTCAGGGGCTCTTGGGCACGAGGGGTATTTGTAGCATCTAACCCTAAGCATCTCACCTAGTGACCAGTGTGTGGTACCAGCTTATGTGGTCATTTCGGCAATGTCTCCCCAGAGCACCCACGGCAGGCTGCTGCTGCCAGGGAGCCTTCCCTCCTCGGGCGCTGCGCAGCAGGATCTGCCTGCCCTGCCTCACCCCCTGCACTGCCTCGCATTGTGCTGTGCAGCACCCACGCACACACACACATCCCTTCTCCCCTTTCACCTCCTCCCCTGCGTCCAAATGTATCCATGAGTCACTGGGGGAGGTGCACCTGATGACCTCACAAACATGATGCACCAAAAAAAGCAACCTCATATGGGAGCTGGGGACCAAGCCAGCTAAAGCCTAACTGGTTGGATATTCATATATGGGGTTTTACCCACTTTCACAGTGTTTTCCAAGCATTAGTAGTTCTTCACTGTAGGAGTTTGACAAATATTCAAACTTTGAAGAGGTACATAAAAATTTACATCTGGGACATTGCGGAATATGTCTGAGTGAACAAAATGCAAATAACTGAATTTTCAAGAGAGATGGAAAGGTTATTTAAAGCTTAAAGGTGGCTTTTAATCTACAGATGTTTCTGGCATTGATTGGAATAGGGAAGTTTAATATGATCAGAAAGCAGAAGCATGAACTTTTGCTATTGGTGCTGTTTGTGCATCATTAAAAGGGACAGAGAAAGTCATTAAGGAAAAATTAAATTGTCATAAATACCAACAATATTTCAGTGTCCATGTGAGGATGCCTGTAGGTATATTTAAATTGATCAAGACTTTTTTCAGTGTTTTCTGAGGCAGGAAAAGCATTTCCTTCCCTTTATATACATTTTAAAGTAATGTTAGAAATTATTTTTAATAACACGAATACTGCCCTGTATGGGAGCAGAGCTCTTGTGGTGCATTTGAGGGCAGTAAATCCCATTTTCTACCAAGATTAACAGGTTTTGCAGGCTGAACGTGCCTGAAGGCAGCTGTACTTTACACACCCAATTTTTTACAAAACACAGTAGGACAGGTTCACGTCTGGTGTAATCCCTTTGCCTCCAGAACATTTCAGTCTTGGCAAATTGGTATTAGGAGCAAGCAGTATGCTCCAGCTTTCCACTCACGGCCAGTTTTTCTTCTATTCCCCCTAGACCAGATCCACTTCCCTGGCTTGGGCCTTTTCCTCACAGGGGCAGGACACTACAAGGTCAGCTCGGTGCAGTCCAAGCAAGATAATAATACTAATCTTCCTTCAGCAGAGAAATGGTGCAAAAATTGGAGATGGGCAGGACATCATGGTACAGACCTTGTTCACAGGCCCTGTATGAAAGTGGTTTTGGTTGGAATCTCAGCAAACAACCCTTTTTCTTCCTTGGAAAGTCCTTGGAGATCCAACACCTTTCGACTCATGCAGGCAACCTTTTGTGCATCACAGGATGGTGTAAGCCAGACCCAGAGCTTCACACCACTTTAATGTGGTGGCCTCAGGTTTGGAGTCGGTTTGGGATTTGGAGCAATAGCTATCAGCTCATCCACATGACAACGCAGCCAAGTTTGCTGCTGTTTCCCTGTGTTGCGGCAGCCATCATTCCTGGCTGTGCATCCACCTCAATACTGCTACACCCATGCAAACTGTGCCTCACCACAGGAAACGAGCTGATCCAGTTAAAATTCTTCTCTCTCCCTGTCAACACACAGAAATGAAGATAGAAACTGCTGCCTCCATGTTGCTCAACACTCCGAGCATTTGAAAGCACTTTTAGGTGAACGTGGAGCCAAAGCGTCTGTCTCCGCCCACTCTCCTTTTGCCAAAGAGGCAAGAGGGGAAAAAACCCTATAAATATAGTCCCTGTCATTGTTCTCTGATTTCAGTGGGTTAATGGATGTGTGTGTGTGTGTGTAGCAGAGTTTCTGCAATAAAGCACCTCCCTATTTTGGAGGGGAGGAAGTTCTTTTCTGGGTGCAATTGACTCAGAGACTTGCTTGTCCTGCAGAAAGAGTTGCAGGATTAACTTTGAATACTTTGATATGCAGTAATGAAAAAGGACACACCAACATGAGGATTTGGGGAGGCTCAGTGTGTCCTTCCTTCTTGCTTTTTACACACCTAGAAGCTGGGCATGAATGACAGACTGCAGCTTCCATCCTGGAAATAGTCTTTTGAGGCATAATCCAAAGAGCAACAATGACATCATGAAACCTGGTCCTGTGTTACTGAAAAACCGAGCAGCTGGCTGCAGGTGTGACTACAGTCAGACTCTAATGGTCAAATTCACAGCTGAGAGATGCTTCAGTGTGGTCAGTTGAAGCTGCCAAAGACAGAAGCACTGTAAAACAGTGTCCTTCTCCAAGGCAGCAGCTCACCCTCCTGTACTGGTGCATGTTTCAGAAATGAGGGAGTGACTTGGATGGTGCACACATGCCTCTTTTTGGTGACAAGAAAGAAAGAGGAAATGCTGATAGCATCAGCCTAGTATTCTCTCAGAAAAGACCTGAACACCAGAGCTTCCTAAACCTGAGAAGATTTAGAGCTCCAACCTGGTGTAAACTCTCCAGAGCACCTAAAGCATCTCAGGAGAGTATCACCTGAACACTAACTAAGCTCCATAGTGTGCTAATATGGATATTATCCCTAACCTCCAGTTTGTAACCTGTAAGTACTTAGTCATTCATTCTGCACACATTCAGAAATTACAGATCAAAGCTGTGGTTCTCAGACTGCCCAGCACCAAACCAAATCTTTTTGTGAGGGAGGATACGAGATGGAGTTGTAATGGGGCAAAGGATCCAATGACACAGGGTGCATTTCTTTCACTAAGAAGCTGATAAAAACATTTGTCTCTAAATCTTCTTCACAATGGCACTTCTGATACAAATAAGTTACAGTAATTACAAGAGAAGGCACATGAGAAGGACTGAGTGTCACAGGTCCAAGGCTGCAGTGCTGTCCTTCCAAGGTCCTGTGGCACCAGCAGGCCTTTAAGGGCAATGGGAAACCAGACTGCCTTTAGCTAACCTTTGGTGACATCAGCTGAGGGTTTACCTGCCTCACTTTGGAATATGAAACATTTTCAGTGACCTTGCATTGACAGAAAGCTGTCATGTTACTTTGGACTCCAGCTGGAGTTGCATCATTCCCGCAGTGTCAGTGCAATGTCGGTAGCTCGCGGTGCAGGGTGGTTCATCCTGGGTTTGCACACAGTGATATTTAGAGGCCTCGCCTGCTGAGGGCTGTCTTCCTCCTAAGGACAGCTTTGCATTTGCCTTCAAAATATAAATTTCATTGGGAAAGGGAAGAAATGGCATCTGATTCATGAAATTATGGACCAATGAGAGTGGGTAATATTTTTTCACCAGGACTCTGCTGGATGAAAAAGGCAGATTTGTCAACATTAAAACTTTCCAGGAATGTCCCACTTCACCAACTTATTTTCACATACAAAACTGAGGAGAAATTCCCTCAAAATTAAAATCTTTTGTTCTAACATTTTCAAAAATAAAGACTTGGTGTTTCTTTGCAAAAACGACTTTTTGTTTTGAGATGGCTTTCAGCTTACTTTGAAATAAAATTGAAAACATTTTTTAAAATCTCAGTTTCAAAATAAACCAGTTCATTTGGGGATCAAACAGAATATTTCATTTAAGTGGTCAGAAAGGCTTTTTATTCTTTGGATGTGATGATGAATCAGAAAAATTCTTTCTTTCCATGACTCTGATATATTCTGTTTTGAAGCTGCTTTGATATTTGATATTTATTACCTTAATCTTATTTGTGCCTTAGCATTACTGGCTATAATGGTTCCATCCTTGCCTAATGTCAGCTGTTTAAATGCTGTGGGCCTGAACAGTGCTGGAATGGAAGCCCACTTAGGGATCAGGAGTACTGTTGACATAAACCAAGCAATTATGATGGGACTGCTGACCTGGTAGATCCTATTGATCACTGACAGTCACATAAATAACATGTCCAGGTCACATAAATTTATGTCCAAATAACATGGACATAAATAGAGGATATAATAACAGTGAATTTTAATTATAGAAGAATTTGAGTGTACGAGAAAAATCAACTCAAGAGAAATTGAGAGATCTCATGGCATTCAGATTTACTTTGAATCTTTCTAAAATTAAATCTTAGAGCTGATGAAGAAGTTGTCATGTTTTCAGTCACTAATAAAAGTAGTCTTGAGACAAAACTGATCTGAATATAGGTATTTGCTTTTAGCAAATAACATATGTTAGTGCTTGAATATGCTGACTTGTGACTACAGGAAAGCTGCCCGTCATCTGCATTTTATGAGTACATCTTTTTTTTTTTTTTTTTTATGCAAACACTAGGGAATGCTGTTCTTTGTGTGGTTGGTTTTCAATACATTAAGAAAAATACTTTTTTTTTTTTTTAAATAAAAGGAACTTTTGCCACCAGAAACCCAGAATTATCACATTAGGACCACCCTGGCTGGTTTCTCTGCGGAGTTCTAACTTCAAGGAAGTAGTATGGACACAAAAAGTTATGTTTAAACAGCAAAAACTATATAGGTTTGTACTGGAGTTTTAGTTTCTCTCTTTGGCTTTAATATAGCAGGCATTATAAATTAATGAAGTATCATACAGATTTTATTCTTACTGTTTAAAGAAGTATTTTTTCCTGATTGCAGAGAGAAAAATGTGTTTGTCCTGAGGATAAAGCAACTTCCCAAGGTCCAAATGTTAGGAAAGGTAACCAAGGTCCCTGGACCTCCAGTGTCCTGTGACAGTCACAAGCCTACTCTTTCTGGCAAAGACTGACACAGGCATCAGAGCCAGAAATCTGCCTTTTTCTTCTAATTTTTTTCTGTGGGCAGGGCAACACACAAGACTGACCAGCTATGAAGTTCCTAGGCAGTTCTAGGTCTGGATCCTGCAACTGCCCTCAACTAAGTTTCACAATTTTGATTCAGCTTTTATTTCAGGGTGATTTATTCTTAGACAATGAAATCTGAGCATGTACCAGCTGAGCCTTTGAACTGTTTCCCTTCTTCTTAGCGGTCCAGTCATCTTTCCACAGTAGATATGTTAGGTAGAGTGATCACTCAGAATGGGTTCAGCCAACTCCATGTGGAAAACACCTTCTGTTGAAGCAGTGAGAAGTGTAACACTTTTAACTTCGGCAGGACACATCTTTGGAAACAGGCTATAATCATAGCTACAATGACAATATGAGACTGTGTCTCAAGTGGTAGCAATAGTGGTTTCGGGTCCTCAGGCCAGATTTTCCAGGTCAGGTATCTATACAGACAGCTGAACAAATGATCTCAAAGAAAACATGCACAGAGAGGACACGTAAGAAGAAAAATTTTCTTCAGTTTACTCCTACTTGTGTTTGTTTTCCCTACTCAGATGGCTCTAGCAACCTTCTCTCCAACTCTCCATCTTGTCAGGACATAAGTTTGTGCTCTGAAATTCTGCCAAAATGCTTTGGTGTGCCGTTGGGGTCTTGCAAGATGGTTAGCTCCTTCTGCAAAAGCCATATTTTGGATGCGTCTTCATCCCACATCTCAAGACTGCTGCATCCAGACGCAGATCCCACATTGCTCTGTCTGTGCTTGAGCTTTTAGCAGTGCTACAGCATGCTCAGGTGTGTGCTTCAGAATGACCAAACATGCAAGGGAAGAAGACCTGGGAGGTCATCCAGGTCACCCACTGACAGTGCTGGAGTTTTCCCTGCTACATTGTCCCTGTAGATTGGGCAGCTCTGATCAAGTGCTCTGGGAAACAAGGAAGTCAGACAAAAGATGCATGATTTGGAAATCTTATTGGATTCCTCCGCATTGCTGTGGATACTGCCTGTTTCAAGGTATCTGGTGAATATTTTTGTCATTGTAAGTAAGGATCTGCCAGAAGAAAAGGAAAAAGACAAACAAAAGGGAGCTACGTCCAGGAGTATGTAGCCATGCCCTGCCCCTCCAATTTCCTCACAGGCAAATTGTACTGGCTCTGCTTTGTGAAGAGATTCTTTGAAACTTCACAACCAAAATCTGATGGTTTCCTTACATATTGTTCATGCAATGATCATCTGGAAATGCTCTAATGTTTTAGTTGTGCCCCCCAAATAACACCAACCAGGCTTTATTCTCAAATGCATCTTTTGATTAAAAAAGCAACCATTACCACTAGCAGAAAAACAATTCAGTTAGATGGTAGCTATTTGAAAACAAAGTTTTGCTCCAAGTGTTTCCTGGACAAAATCAGAGCATACAAACAGGGGTCCCTACACATGGCACAGCTTTCCCACATAAAGCATTCAAAGACTTTACAGAGGATACAGCTACTGGACTTGTCTAAGCTGAAGATGAACCTAAGTCCTTCTGTGAGCCAGACCACCAAGCAATCTGCTGTCCTTCTCTGCCTCATCTGCAAGAGGGAGGAAGGTGAGGAAATAGTAATTTTCCCTCTGCCGCATTCAAGAGTTAAGTTCTGCTCTCTCTGATCACTGGACATTAAGACTCACTCATGTCCATGTGGAGTCACTGCTTATCTTCTGCAGGGCTGCATGGTGTGGTGGTCCCTTTGGAAAAGTCCACCTGCACTATGCTTTTCCCACTTTTTTTTTTTAAAAGCTGTCTTTCTTCTTTTTTCCTCTTAGATTTTGCAGTAATAATTGAGCCCCTTTGGTTTGTCTCTGAGGAGGTGAAACTCAATGACTGATAATTACCTTTCATGCCATTTAATGAAATTGAAGGAGCACAGTAACATCCATAATCTAACTCTTCTAGCTTGTTAAGCCCTAGTTCTGCATGTTTCCAAGTGCTAATATTCAGACATAAATGGAAAAAGGTTAAAAGGATTCACTGAATTTGTAACAAATGTGCCCTTTGTGTATATGAATTCTGAGTTGCCTCTACTGGACATGGTGTGTTGGTTAATCTTGCTATGAATACCAAAATTACCTCCTTGCTAGCAGGACTCATTGCTGTTATTACTGTAGTCCAGTGAAAAGGGCATTGACTTAGGTGCTAAGAGACTCAGTTTCTCATCACATCACTGCTACTGTCCTCCCATTTGTCCTAGGACAAATTCCTGCATCTATTTATTTATCTGTTTCCTTTCCCAGCTAGTGCTGTCTTGTGTGTCTAGAGTTGAAACTGGGACAGAGACCTCCTTATATACTCAGTGTCAGATCTCAGTTAATTTCTTAATGAAGTAGTAACAAATGACAAGCAGGTAAATGTTAAATGAAGATACGTTCCATCTAAAATTAATGAACAACTTAAAAATACAGCATACTTGGTATGAAATCTAAACCAGCTTTATCAACTACAGTTTCAGCAGCCTTAGATTATCTGGTGCAGGAGGTGATGCATTCTGCAGAAGCTTCTTCTATGTTTTAAATACAGAGGCTTTTAATAAATAAGCACAGAACAAAAGCCAAGACAGCTGATCCCATGCCTTTTCAGCTTTACCTTGCTTCCAGTTGGCCTGCTTTTGTCGTGTCACTTTCCACATAGATTTTTGCACTGAAAATGAAAATGAAGAACTCAAAGGGAGAAGTTATTACAGAGGAAGATTGAGAGGTGATCAGAGATTATCTGGAGTGAAGGTGTATGAGGTCTGCAGCTGAACTGAGAGCAAACGATCAACAAGAAAAGAAAAAAAAGAGGTGGGGAGCAGAAGAGAAGAGAGGCAGCACTTTATTTATTAAGTGCCATCAATGTTTAAGGCATAAGGCAGAATTCGTGAACAAAATAATTCGTAGTTTAAGTGTAAAATTGTACTTTAAGGGGGGGAAAAAGCCCACACTGAGGCCAAGAAACCACTTACTGAGATTTCTGAGAATGTTTTCCAGCAACACTAGGGTCTGGTTTCCTCGCATCACCTAGCAGGAAAGGAGTTTGTCTCCATAAATCACACCTCCCTTAGAGACCAGTGTCACCCTCATGGATATCCTATGTTCCCCGTGTGACTGCTGTTCAACCACCAGAGCTGTGTCTCTGCAGCACCACATGCTCAGGAAAGAATAAATGGCAAGAAAAATGTAGGGAACAAAACACAGCCAACCTAGTAAAGGAGTATGTTGTAGTTTAACAGCAACTAAGCCCCACACAGCTGCTCGCTCTCTCCTCCTCACTTCATCCCTTCAAGGGATGAGGAACACGGTCAGAAGGGTAAAAGTGAGAAAACCCATGGGCTGAGATAAAGGTAGTTTGATAAGTAAAGCAAAAGCTGCACAAACAAGCAGAGCAAAACAAGGAATTCATTCACTGCTTCCTGTGGGCAGGCAGGTGTTCAGCCATCCCCAGGAAAGCAGGGCTTCATCACGTCTAACCATGACTTGGGAAGACAAACACCATCACTGCAAACATCCCTCTCTTCCATTTTCTTCCCCCCAGCTTTATATGCTGAGCATGACACTGTATGTTCAGGGATATCCCTTGGGTCAGCTGACCTGGCCATGTCTCCTCCCAGCTCCTCATGCACCCACTGCCCATTTGCTGGTGAGGTGGGGTGAGAAGAGAAAAAGCCTCGACTCTTTGCAAGGCCTGCTCAGCAAGAGTTAAAACGTCCTTGAATTATCAAGACTGTTTTCCAGCAAAAATCCAAACCACAACCCTGTACTAGCTACTATGAAGAAAATTAACTCTATCCCAGCCAAAACCAGCACATTCTCCATCCCGTATTCCACACCATTTACATCATGATCCCATACCTTCCAATACATCCTCACTAATCACCACCCTGCTTCCCATCCTTTGATAGAATACATAGATATCATTCCCTTAGTCTATGGACCATCCCTATAAAATGTTTGTAAAATGTTTGTAAAACACCCATAAAGTGTTCACAAAATGTCCATTGAGTTCATTTTGTTCATGACTTTGGATTCCATCTGTCATGGGGGTCACTGAGGACAGGAGAGACGGTGTTTTGTTAGCATGTGTCATTGGGCACCAAAACCAGCTCAGGTCAGCTCACTGCTGCCCTTGCGCTGCTTCTCCTAAGATGTGTCCTTCACTGCTTTATGTGGTTCTTGCTATAGTAATTCCTATAACATACAGTCTAAATCATGGGTGACAACAGCTTTAAAGTATATCCATTGGAACTTTCACCCCTGGTCCTCTGGTGCCAGTTTATAGGTTTTAACATGATGAACTCTTCCCCTTGCTTTCAGCCTGGCTAGCAACCTTAAAACCTCCCTCAGGAAGAGGACCAAGGCTAGTAAGTAGCAGAGGGTGCAAGCATAAGGGCTACTGAAGAATTCCCATCATCTCTAGCTAAGCAGTCCTCTCACCAGCTGGGTCTGTCAAGTTTTCATCAGAAGATATCTACTGTTTTATACAGTGTTACTTTTGGTTGTCTTGGATTTTTTCCATGTTTATGTGTCTGTAGCTGATGAAGTTTGGTCACTGCTGACCTCACCTCAAGTATCTACAGCAAATTACAACAGGCACCTGTCTTGGCTATTGCAGCACAATGGCCCTTAGATCATTTGAACATTTTGCAATCCCATCTTGGCATGCCTGGATACCTAAGGGTTTCTCTGAAGTGCAAAAATTTATGTGATGGGACAAAGTATAAGAAAGACCTTGTATTCCAGCAAGCTGCCCTGTACTAATACCTTGACATCTACAAAACCAGAAACAACAACAACAAACAGGGTAACCCTCTCATTACGAATGTAGGGTGAAAATATGACATATAAAACCCTTTGAAGGATTCCCAATGTCATTTTTGAGCATGGAGCCCATGTGAGGAACAGGATCCTAGCCTCTCCCTCTCTCCCTCCTCGGCACCTTTGCATGCTCTTTGGTATTTTGCACATGCTGGTGATGAAGAACTTACTTTTGTTATCATCTAAAAGCACTATCATGTGTTGGAAACAGAAGGAGGAAAGAATAGAAAACCACAGCTCCATAAGGGAGAAAGCTGCAGAAAGGTGGTGAGCCCTCCAGACAGAGTTCCTGGAAGCTTGTTCTCCTAGCACTGAAAGCAGATAAAATCTAGCTGAGGACAATCATATTTGGCCTAACATGACCCCTGCATTTAGAGTAAGAATCAGAAAGTGCTATGTGGCCTTGCAAGCACAGAAAGGTATTAAAGTCATCCACCCTAGAAAGGGGCATTAGGTTAAAAGGCTACTGATTGGAGGTGTTTGTTTTCTGTACCCATAATTTTCATACCAGGAAATGTAAGACTTTTTGTTGTCCTTTCAGAAAATACCAAGGCTATAATATCTACCATGCCAGAATATGAAACAAAAAGAAAATAAGAATTTGTTTCTGGTTTACAGCTGTTGTCCCAATAGTTGTATATGCACCAATAAAATTTTACAATGGTCCAGAGAGACTTATTTGCCAAGCCACAAGCACATCAGGCTGCAGAAATAAACAAGGGCCAAGAGAAAAAGTCAGTCCTCTTGGAAACCAAGTATGCTATTGCCAATCTTGCGATACTGTAAAATGCTCATCTCCCACCTCCAAACCATGAAACTAAACATACTAATATACTAGGTATTTTTATTTGCCTTCTACAATCCCCAAAGATTCAAATGTACAATCTTCTCCCCACCATCATGAGGGCTTAGCACAATTCTTTTTGAACAAAAGCTGAGATTACCATGCAATTCAGTGGCTCTAGGCACTGAGCCTTAAAAAAATACCATTTAGAGGTTCCCTTTCAAACAATGAAAGATGGTGGGACTGCAGTGAGAGAGCTGACAGAGGAAAGGAGATCACAGCAAAGGCTAAGGTGAGAGTGGCCAAGCAGGGTTAGTGATAGTCTCAGCTAACCCACAAGTGGGGTTTGACCCAGGAGTCCGAGGAAGAAAGCAGCAAATACACAAACCTCCAGCCCTGGTGTTTGACTGCAGCTCTGCTGCGCTTTATCTGTAATTCCTCTGGGAAATCCCACTGAGATTTTTGGCTGGGACTTTGGAACAACTGGAGAGGAAACTTCATCAAGCCCTCTGCCTGTTTGGAGAGCACTTTACAAGTTTATGCTGTGCTGACTGAACACTTCTGCAGTGCAAACACCAGCCATTAGACTTGTAGCTCACACACACAGCAGTCAAGGTTTGCAGAGGGACTGACAGGAGAGGACAGCCTGGTGAGCTGGGGCGCAAGGCAGCTCCTCCTGGCACAAGCTCCAGCAGATCTTATTCTTTCACTCTGCTGCTGCAAGTTGTGGTAGTTTCCTGATGGGTAGATGGAATCTGTTGTTTTCTCTCAGGAGAGTTACTAATCTTTTCAGCTATATAAATACACTTCTATTATTGTCTGAGTAAATTGCCTTAGAAAACTATTTCTTCAGGAAAAAAAAAAGTTGAATTTTCTTAAAAGGAAAATGTCAGTATGTTTTTCATAATTATTCCACTACTTTTTTCTATCATTGTTTATGGTAAAATCTCAATAGTTAGGAATTAGTATATACACTCACGTTACCATAGCTGCTTAAGAATCTGAGTTTACCCAATCCCAAATAAAAATTGAGACTCATGCATCCCAGTCTCCCTTGCTCCTGTCCAAATCTTACCTAGATTTCTTCCCAAATCATTGCCTGCCTGCATTTGTTTGCTATTACAACAATCCCAGTTCTTGGATGGCAAAGAGCTCTGAAAAGAAAAAGATTATATAACCCCAACATTGGCATCACACTTCAGGTCTCACATCCAGCCGTTCCCAGGAAGATACCAGTTCAGCAGGACATTTATCCAAATGCTTAATTCTGCATGCAGCAGTCTGCACTCACTCTGCTCGCTCCAGCATTAGCATGAAGGGGGTGCTATGGGAGTCAGCAAAGAGAGGCAATGTTTAGCAGATTCAGATTTCCGGTGGTCTGGACCCCCCAAAAAGGAGGGTAATGACAGAAGACAGATCTGCTCTATTTTATACAGTGTTAGGTGTTTGTAATGATATTGCTGAAATAAATAACTCTTTCAGTCCTTAAAACTAGACAGCCTTTTGAATATTTCTTTTGTAAAAACAAAAGCAACTATGCAACAGACACTATCTATATATAATTTCCAGACAAATCTACTCTGTGATTTTACGGGGATGTCTGTAAGTGGAATGCAGGTGAGTCCACCGCAGATTTGTGGAGATGCCTATGAATGCTTCTCAAATCTAACTTTATATTTTAATAAAAAATTCAGTTAGAAAAGAAGCTTTGACTAAACAGAGCGTACTGGAAAAACTGTAGGCAAACCTGTACCTAATTCATGTAATTAATTGCAGTATCTGACCCTACAGCTGAGGAGCACTTAGTGAGTACAGTGAACAGATGCAGTTTGGCTGTGTCTTCAGCAGGTATGTTTATTTGTTATTGGAAGGCTAACAACATCCCAATAGCAATTGCATGGAATGTGCAGTAACTAAAACCATAATAGTGGAAGAGACTGTAATAATTTTTGAGTCTGATCCTGAAATTACCTGCTGAAACAGCAATTTTACTGTTGCAGATACATATGAATGTTTTGACTGGTCTGAGGGCCTACTTATGCTGTAGCTCTGGAGATTTTGTCACAAATCTTGGAATATTTTGCCCTGCAGAAATCCCAGCTCCTGGCAGAAGTGATCTGGCAGAATATCATCTTTCCTTTGTTTACTTTTTGAAGCCTCAAATCTTCTTGGTTACACAGCAAAGCTCAGCCATGTAATCTTCTAGAGGCTTAAAAATCAAAACTCAGATAAAATAAAGTCCTTGTTTCCTAGACCTAAAAATCTCCTAATTTTTAAACCAAGCTTATTACTCCAGGGGTCTCAGCTCTGCTTTTTTAAAAAACTGGGACTGCAATACTGATTGAGGGGCTCCCAACATCATCAGCAGCACATCTCTCCTAGCTTTCAGTGGCAGCAGATCTGACCTGATGTGATTTATTAATCACAGAGTTTGTCAAAATATGTTTCAGTTGGCAGCGTTAGCAAAGAGGCAAGGAAACAAGAAGCAGGTGCTATGTTTTAACAGAGCAGGCTGTGCCTATTTACTTCATCATCTAATGTTTTTTCTTTATGGTTTTAAATTTCACATAAAGCTGTCACAAAGCCTCTTAGTAAACAAGGGAGGGAGCAGCGGTGCTGCGGCAGGTGGCAGCTGCTCTCACAACTGGAGTTTCTGACAGAGGCTGCTGTGCCCAGACCCACGTCCCTGCAGCTGCAGGGCCTTGTTAGCTTCAGATCCACAGCCTAGGGAAACCACTGTTGTCCTGATGAACTAATAAAAAGAAAATGTTACAAAATAAAGACAATATTTATATTCCCCACTCAACATTTCATTGCAGTAAAAGGTGTCTGGGTGGGCCAGAGGTGTCTGAACTTTGGTGATCCCATGCATCCCAGATTTCTCTCCAGGCTATGCCAGGCACCCCAAGAGCAGCTGGAGGGGTCTGACACCTTTTCATTACAAATTCTGCACCACTTGGCAGCCTACAGAATGGCAGCTGACGAACCGTGCCCTTGGGATCTGTGACCCCTCAGGAACATGGGTTTTGCAGGGGGTACCCAGTTTTGCTACGAGTGCAACACCCAAATAAACATTGTCACAGAAAAATTGCAGGGGGATAGGGACCCTCCCATGCTCCCTCTGTATGGTCTCAGCACTTTCTGTGTGTTCCCTCCTGACCCCAAAAGGAATATAAAACTTCTGCCACGATCATGAGGATTTCTACCTCCTGGGCTAATTATTGCACCTTTTTAGTTAGTGTTTAAGACAGCAAAGTGACTCTAAGATGCACTGTGCCTGTGAGAGGAGGGGGCCCCGGTTCCCTCCATGGGAAGGGCACAAAGGGCAGGACTAGCAAAAGCAGTACAAGATTGAGTCCTTCTGAATTTCTTCCAAAAAAAATACTTGCAGAGAAACCTGGAATTATATATAAGCAAAGTTGCCTTTTGATATTACCACATAATTTCCACTTCTGGCAAAGAGATTTTTGCCCAGGCTAATTTGGAGACATTTCCCTTCACCACATTGGCACCGCTGTGTCATTTTTGATAGAACCCTCATTCATCGGGAGAGCCAAGGCAACCCGTTCCCCTCTCGCTTCTGCAAACAGGGCTGTTTGTTGAGTCTCTTGAAAGACTGTGCGAACAGATAAACATGCTACACATGAAGTACGTTCGGTGGAGGTGAAATACAGATGATTATATTTAAGGGCTTACAATAGTCGTTAAGAGCTTCTAACCACAGGCCCTGGCAGGGCTGGTCCTCAGCTTGCAGTGCATGTCTTGGCTACATCCTCAACTGACTTTTGGTTTGTACCCCTTGAAACAGGGCCAATTTTGTCAGTCTGGTGGCAATGGGGAAAAGAAAAGAAAAAAAGAAGGAAAAAAACAGGAAAAAAATCAACTCTGTTAATAGGATTATAAGATTTGGGGAATATAATGTTGTTGCAGATCATTTATTTTGAAAGCTGATTTCATTTTAGTGAAAACAAGCTCAGCCCTGCACACTGGGGTTTGCAGCCATGATGCCAAACACAATCATTGCTGGTTTGAAAGATGTGATTGCTTTTTAATGTGGAAATTTCACAAGGTTATAAAAGAGGAAAAAATTAAACTCCTTTCTTATAAAAAAGTCACCCTGGGATATGAGCTACAATGCCCTGACAATGTCCAGATACTCTGACTGCATTGCACATCAGAAAGGTGGATGAGTCTGATTTACACCATTTCGCAATCTTGGGTTTTTTCGCACAGCTGAAAAAGCTGAAAAGTTTTGGGCAAAAATAAAAACAGCTCTTTGTAAAATGCATTTGGAATTGCACAAACACAACCCAAGGGTCAAGGAAGTAGAGGGTGGATGAGAAACATGTCCAGAGGGGTAAATGAGGGGATAACATGATCTCCCCTTCACTCCTGACAGCTTCAGACCCACGGTGACAGCCCACTTGACGTATTGAAAACTAAGCTCCTCCTCAGGGTAGTAGACAACTTTTATATTTTGTTAGACATCAGGGAAAAAAAAGATAGCATCCCTGGCCTTTTCAATAGCAACCTCACAAAGGGCTTAAACATATTCTAGAAATAATGGCTAAATCCCATTTTCCTGGGTGTTAGATGATGTTCTGTCACCATCTCAGAAGAGCCATTGTTGTGACAAAAGCCTCATGGCCCAGCCTGGACAGGGCTGAACAGGGAAACAGGCACTAGCAGGAATGTCCCAGTCAGAGGAATTCATCAGGAGGGACCAAAAGGAATGAATTTTTCCAATGTGCTCTTAAAAAAGCAATAAAGAGGGTAACAAAGCTGCCACTTTCTGAGTTTGGGGGGGCAGTACGGACTCGCGAGCTCTCTCCTTCTTTGTAGTGAAGATCCTGCTTTTGATCTACAGTGCAGGGAGTGCTCTCCCCAAAGGCAGGGGTGAGGGAGGGGGTAGATCTGGAGGGAGACATAAAGAATGGAGCTGAAGCAGTGCCTCAGAGCCGGGGATTGAAATGACATGTGCGCCACGGAACCTTTTTCTTTTCAAAGCAATTTGCTATCATTATATTGCCCGTGCATTTCCAATACATGTCAGCCTGTTCTCTTTTAACTTGGCGGGAGGGGAAGGTGCTTTCATTGCAGGGCTCCTTGCAGAAGCTCACCAGACATTGCTATTATTACATCTGCCAGGCACAGCACAGAATGATGCATGCTCATTAAAGGAATGGGGTTAGAAAAGAGCAAATTCGTTCAGTCCCTGTTAGAGAATGCTTGGGTGGGTTTCGATGTTTTCATATACAGAAATATTCAAAATTTTTAAAGCAAGACAGTTTTGCCCTGTAATTCAGTTCAGCTTCTATCTGGCATTATCAAAATCATTTAGCTTTGTTTGCCTGGATCCTGTCAGTGGTGAAAATCCAGAAAACTGGTAGAACAGCATTTATTAAGGATTTCAAAAAGTTGTGAATGACAAGACTCCCGTTAACTATTTCAGTTAGGATTCATGTTATGGTCTGACTCACATGCTTCTCTAAATATTGGGGCACAGTGTGTGGTTATATAACTTCATGTATGAAAGGAGAGGTGGGGCAAGATTTGAAATAAAAATTCAAATTACAGTTCTTCAACCAGATGCTTTCTGATCACATGCCAAGGGATGAAGCTGACAATCATTCCATATGGCACTGGGCTGATACACTCAACTGAGGCTTAACATCCATAGGCAACACAGAGGGATTAATTTAGTCTCTGTTTCAGCATTTTCAGTTATTAGTACAAGAACTGTGCAGAGCAGAACAATGTCATTTTGGTTCCCTCATCTATTTTACCCTGATGTTGGTTCAACCCCAAACTGCCTGAATGTGACCAAGCCCTTCCACCAAACTTCTTTTCCTTCTGTTCTTGCATAGGAGGTTGGTAGCTGGGAAGGGCCTTATTGGTGGCACAATAGCCATACCTAGCAATCTCTGGCTATTTAGCTTTGGAGTCAGGATTCCTATGGATACAGAGAGGCTCTGCAAATTCTTTGGTTTCTGCAGAATTGTGAAGATGACATCAGTCAGTTCCTCCAAACACAGAGGAGAGCAGAAGTTCTGTCCACTTAGACCCACATCCAGCAAACCATCAGTCATTGATAATGCAAATACCTGAAATCATCCTACAACACATGGAGAAGGAGTTTCAGGAAGAAGCATCAGCAATAGCTTGCCCTTGATTTATGCCTGCCCTTTCCTCTCTTGGAACCACTGATGGGCATTTGAAAAGGAAGGTGATGCCGCTGGGTGGTGGTGATCCCTGCAATGCCTCTCTCCATAATGACAGTGTCAGAAGATGCTTTCAGAGGACTTGTGCAGCCAGGCCAAGAGATGGGCTTGGGAGACAAGATGCCTAAAATTTGCCCTGTGGTTCTCCATTGTCTCCCAAATGAGCGTTGAACTGTGGGGATGCTCTCTCCTGCTGCCTCTCTTTTTTTGCACAGAAACCCAAGTAACAAAATCAAAAGCGCAGCTTGAAGCAAACCAACTGCACACAGGTTTCCTCGTGGCATGACAGGCTATCGCAGCCTTAATGGTAGGCTGCTAGACTAGAAGCAGTCTTTCATTGAGTTTGTCTTACTGAGAGGAAAAACTGCTTTGTGTAATAACTTTATGGTAAATGTTGGCAAAAGATTTACACTGCATACTGAAAGAGAGACATTTCTGACCACAGCTCATGAACCACATTTATTTACTCTGGCATTTGTCCATTATTTGTTCATAGGCTTTCTGTCTCTGCTAAATGTGTTCCAATTTTGGGAGCTAAATCATTGCCAGTAGTTTCCAGGACATTCCGCTAGGCTAAGCAAAATTGCCCTAAGCAGTTGTCAGAAACCACTGGAGTAGTATTTTAAATACAGAGTATTTGAAGAAAAGAAAAGATACCAAGTGTCCTATCTGTCTGGATCCCAAATCCTGTGTGTTGTAAAAAGTTAGGGGACAGAAGCAGAGGGCTTAAAGAACTGCCTGACTTTCCTGAACCATTTTCCAGAAGCAGCAGGCTTAAAGCACTGTCTGTCTTTCCTGAGCCATTTTCCATCCTTTAATGAACCAGTCTGATTTTAAAATGAGGGTAGTAATTAAAAATATGCATACGTATTTGTCAGCAGCTTGTCAGATAGAAATCATGCTCAAAATTCCATCTGGAAAATCCTATTTATTTACTTCTTTATAAAAATGAACTACAAAGTACAGGAGGAAATGCATTGCTTTTAAAACTGACAATTGCTATCAGATGGCCTAACAAAAATATACATTTATAGTTTAACAGGACAATAATATGAAAATTGCTTTTGTAGACCAGCCTAATGCATCTGCTCACTATCCCATGTCTGATAGAGCTCAGAATAACATGATGTACTACCTGCCCTGAGAACGGTTCAATGAGGATTGCAAAATAATCCCTGAAACAATGAGTGCTGGCTTGAACTACGAGTTCCTATATTTTTCTCTAATGTTATTTTTCTTGGCATTAATTATTGTAGCTGCAGATAGCATTAGTGCCCAAAAGAAAGCTCAGTGCTTCTTCAGACTTTGTTGAGTTCCTGTTGTTGAGTTCTGGTATCCTCTGGCAAAGCCAGAGTCAGTGTGAGCCCTCAAGAAGCAGGAAACTTGCCTGCTCGTGGTCTGGACTTAGCTGCCTTTCATTTTCATCAAGTGGCCACTTCTTGCTGTGTGTTACAGGGAGCACTGATTATTTTCTCTGCTTTTATCATGTCTCTTTCTTTTTCTCTGTATTTCAAAGAGAAACAAATCCCAGCTTTCCAATCTCTCCACCAATGAATCAGAGTCATTTGAGTTCATTTCCAAATGCACTCTCTTTCTGGAGACAGAACAGCCAGTCCCACCTATGCAGTGCTGGGTGAAGCAGTGGTAGTGATTTATGTAAGAGCGTTCTGCTGTTTTGCTCCTTGTCCATCCCATTAAATCCCATCAAGGGTTTTAATCCACAGCTTCATATTAATAGAGCATCTCAATGAACTGCCAACTAGGATTCCCCTCTAAATCAGTGCTTAAGAAGTCTTTGGAAAAAGGTGGGTGTTTTTTAGCTTTTTGGCTACATGAATATTTTATCAACACTGAATTTTAGTTGCCATTTTATTACTGTTTATTTACTTTATTAAATTATGATCCATTTGCAACCACATGAACCTCTTCAAAATGCTCTTTTCACACTGCAAAAAAAAAATTAGGCTATGTCCTAATATTTTTCATCACACTGCCCAACTCTATAGTAAACACAATAGTAATAACAGTATAGTAAGTAGTGACATTGATCCTAATAAATGGAGCATCTCAATGGTAAACCTCTTACTTTGGCAAAAACTGGCCATTTAATCTCTATGTGAGTAATTCTTATTCACTAGCTATGAAGAGTACTTTGCTTCTTATGTTCCAGACAGTTTTGATTGATAGAAATATTCAGCTTAACTTGCATGATGCTGTGGGGTTTTTTCCTTAGCTTCACGTGTGTATTTTGTTAGGGGTTAGTGGAAGTCTAGAGAAATGGATTTCTGGTTCACCTCTGTCCACCCTTCTGTGGACATGAGCAAAGATTCAGAGAGATTAGGGAGGCAAAGTGAGATTTAGCAAAACCTGCACCAAACTTTATCTTCTCACCTATTCCTGCTCACTTACTCCTGTTACTATTTTATTTTTACTTGCCATTTGATGAATTTAATGGGTGTGGATAATATTCCCACTGGTTCACAAATCCCAAATTATCCCTGTATTTTTAAATACTGGTAGTCTAAGCACAATCCTAATGCTTTAAATATTATGTCTTCTATCTCCTAGAATTTTTCCTATTCCCACCAGTAATAAGGAAATGCAAATCTACTTGGCAGTGGTAGATTTATACTGTATGGTAGTCATTTCCTTTTAATTTACTGCTTTGCTTCAGTGACGCCTTTGTTTCACATTCCGTAACATTACTACTACTAGAAAAGAGGACATGAAGAATAGATAACTTTCGAAAACCTTATGTAATAAAAATCTTTCTTAGCTCCCCCTTTAATTCCTGTAAGCCCAAGCAATGCTGTGATTCCCTTGAAGCCTTCAAGTTTGTGATATATTCAAATAAAGCATTCTTATTCTGTTTGAGACACACTGCTACTTGGGACTGTAAAAAGCTATCTTGACTTCTTAATTTTCCTCTTGCTTGTTCTCTGCCAAAAGGCAGCACCGTTATCACTCATTTATGCATTAAAGTACATTTTTTAACAAAAAAATATAGAAGGACTACAGTGGGAAAGCGGCATCTGGAAAAATCAAACAATGTGAATTAATACATTCTTTGTGGGCTGGAGGAAGCAATGGAGTCAAGGAAGGCCTTTGGATGTTATGTTTTACAATACCTCTGGAGGCCCAAGCCCCACTATAGGCTGTTTTCTTCCTGCCTCCAGACAAGCTGAAATTAACTGGTAATACCATGCAATTAAAAGTGCATGTGTGTGTCTGTGAGGGGGTGTGTTACTTTGCTCTAATTCCACTCCTTCTGTGCATTTTAACTTTCAAGCTTAGACAGTGGTGAAGAGGAGACAGACAGGTATACATAGCAGCCACATCAAAATCTTGGTGGGGCAGGGGAAACATTTGACACCTCCTTGTTTCAATGCCCCCCGTCTGTTTTTAATTTCACTAAATCGCTCCCGTCTGGGGATTGTATATTTTCAGTGGCCTCTCCCAGCAATGCAGAGGTGGAGCGTTAGTGTGCCAAACCCCAGCTATGCTCAGGCACAGGGCTGCACATTTACAGGAGCAAGAAGGGAGTCAGCTCATGGGAACAGCCATTCACCCAACTTAGGTCTAAAAGTGATGCCAAGCAATTTCACTTGCCCTTTTGACTTTGCAGTCATCTTACGAGGGAAGAGGTAGACAACTGGAGTAACAAACTGGCTAATTGTCTTCTTAGACTGCAGCTTTGAAAGTATCATCAAGGTTTGTCTGTGTGTGTGAAAAGTCCCCTGTTACAAGGGGATACTGTACTGCAGTTGCTGCTCCAAATAACAAGGATTATGTTGGCTTGGGTAGGGGGTTTGCTTGGTGTTAAGAGGCAAGCAGGATCTGGTCCTGAGCACCTCCAGGGAAAGGAATGGCTTGTAAGGGCAATTTGAGGAGGATTTCACTGAACAGCTGGAGGAACAACAGAGCCTGGGCTCTCTGTCCATTGCCATGAAGGCAAGTGAAGGTTTTGCTCCTGGCTTTGTTGAGAGAAAAGTTCTGGCCCAACACAGAAAATTTGTGCAATCTTGGGAGGAGTTGCCTCATAGCAAGGAAAATGAGCAACAAGGCAACACTGAACAGGGAAAAAAGAAGAGCTCCTTAGTCAGCTGCTCTAAGGCTGAATATCACTGTCATGGGGTATGTAGGTACAACCCTACATCCCTCCTGCTGTGAGCATCTCACCAGAGCGATCCCCTCACAGGCACTGAATAATGCATAGCCATTTCTAATGCTATGCCTGAGCAGAAACCCTTCATATATCAATACGTCAGGATGTAAAGCAAAGATATTCCCTCTAGTATTAGACAGACATTCCCTCTACTATTAGTTTGCACAACTCACATGCCTTCTTCTGCTTGTGCATGGATAGGGGCATGGATCAAGGTTAGTGTGAAGCTCTGGTCAGACTCCAGGCCAGAGTAGCTGCTGGGAGGGTTGCGGAACTCTGCTTCTAGGAGCCAGGGGGCTAAAATAACCCTCAAGAGAAAGCCAGCCAAGAAACATCATTAATTACTTTGACCCACTGTAGCTCATCCTGAAAGGAACAAGATTTGGCTTCAATACAGTGAGAAAACCGAGGCAGTAATAGGGTGCTTTGAGAAATCCCATTGTGCCATTGGGTGGCCCTGAGGATGCAATGAATGACTTACACAATAAGCTGGTAAGAGCATGAAAAGATAAGATACCTGAGCCACTTCCACTAGAGCCTCATTACATGAGACCACACTTCTTTGAGATCGGAAGCATTTTTTTTCCTCCCCTTCACTAGCTGAGTTCTCTGAGAATTGAGCATTACAGTGGCTTTGACTGTAACCGTTATAATAATTTTCCAGTGCTAATGTTGTGGTTTTAATGAAAGGAAACAGCAAATGGTGTATCGACTCATATACACAAATCTGCACTTCATTTGCACAAAATAGCTTCTGGATGTCTTTCCTCCATGTTTTTGGTCAAAGCCACTCTTTTTGAGAAATGATCAATGTCTACACTGTTTGCTCTTCCACAGATAAAGCAGATGCTATTCATTACTGCCTTTGCCATGCATATATTGCTACTTTCCCCAAAGCAGCCACAGTGGGTCATGTGTTTATTTTTCTTTAAAT
Source organism: Pomatostomus ruficeps (assembly GCA_013400735.1). Taxonomy (NCBI): domain Eukaryota; kingdom Metazoa; phylum Chordata; class Aves; order Passeriformes; family Timaliidae; genus Pomatostomus; species Pomatostomus ruficeps. Next base: position 144,727 of record VYZT01012478.1, read on the forward strand.
CCTTTTGTTCTTAAATCACTCCGCTTTTGCTTTCAGGATATGATGAATGATTAATGCTGTAGTAGCAGTATTATTGAATTAGGAAAGTCACTGGCAGCTTCCAAAATCATTGAGACAACCAACAAATAAATACAAGCCACTTCTTTAGAGTTAGACACAGTGAAGCAGCATGATGGTGTCAAGATAAGAAGAGAGGTGAGGCTGACGTGAGTACTTTTAAAGCTGTAGGACACATTTATTGTTGCTGACATGTAAATCATAGCAGCTCTGATAACAATGCAGATGTTTTGAACAATTTGCACTGGAGTAATGTAACTGCAATCAAGAAAAATGCTAAGGAAGACTCAGAACTGGTATGGGTACTTGGAGGGAATTCTGTTGTATAAGAAGTTATATGGTTATAAAGAAAAAAACTACTCATGGTTTATAGTTTGGGTTTATTCAAAGAACAGAGATTTGGAGTCAGATGCTGAAAGGTAGGTGTTCAGCACCTCACAGGGATTACAGCCAACAGCACCAGCAACTACTCACCAGGAAAAGAGAGAGATCATAGATTTCTGGACTAACCCTTTGCAATCACCACTGGAATATCTGGTTTACAAGCAGAGTTAGCCTAGTGTTCGTGGTGATCCAAGACAATGTAATATGGTAATATTCCAGTTAAATGGGAGTTTGTGTGAAACAGGAAAGCAGGATTAAATTCATTTTCTTACATTCATACACCAATGGTTCTCTACTGGTTTCCTAACAAGGTCCATCAGGTTTTGATGTGACCCTGTGTCTCATGTATTTAATCACAGCACCACGGTGGACAGAATAGCCAGTGTTGTCAGCTAATTGCTTGCACCACTGAGTCTTTAAAACTCCTTTATGCAGAAGTGAAGGACAGAAGAGACTATGGAATGGTGAGAAATAAACCCTAGCATCTCCAGCTGTCTCCGTTTGCAATCTGAAAGGAAGAACCTCTGCAGGTATGGCACTGCATGTTGTTTGACAGCAGTAATTATCATGGCTTTCCTCACCTAAGGCTGTCCCTGAGCACACCGCAGGCCTGCCTAATTCTTCTCCCTGCAGCTCTGTTGAGGATTTCTATAGATATCGGGAGACTCATGCTAGTTACTTCTGTGTACTCCTGAAAATAAAGGGCCCCTTTATTGAGTGCTATAGCGCTATATACCTTCCTGGCCTTAAAATCTTTTTTATTTTTCATTAACATGTTCCTTATTAGAGCTGGGTAAGGAAAATGGTTTCCCCACAGAGTGAAAGATCTCACAGTTTCAGGATGGTCTTTCTGCTGTTCTACTTAAGGATGCTTAAGTCCTCTCAAATAGGGCCTGTTCTGACCAGTCAATAGCCAGAGATTAAGACTCTCACTGGACCCATTGAAGAACTGGGTAAAAAAATACTTCTATAAAGAAAAAACAGAATAAAATCTGCTGTAGTTCAAGATCAGCTCAGTGTGCTGGAAGAGGGTGGAATGCTTTTGCTCATTTCCCTGGTTGAAGCAGTTTCACTATACACAAGTAATGACATGTCAGCCTGGGAAGAGACCTGGACTTCCATCTGCTCCTCTCAGCATTGTGATGTAATTCCTGGACTGCCAAGTCAGGCTCTTTCACTCTCTTGCCTAATGAATGCCTTGGCATCTATGCAAACTGGAGCATGTCCAACAGGAGAAGCTCTCATTTTGAAGCAGACAGCAGCCCAGAACCCAGCCAGACTGTGGGGTGCTGACTTCCATGTCCCTGGGTCATCTTAATGAGATTAATGTTCTATATGTGGTCTGCTGTTTTGAATCTGAATATCCTATCCAGAGAGTCCTGGCTGCCCTGAGACAGCAAATGAAAGTCTTTTACTTGGACCAGAAACTCACTGAACTTATAACCATCTTCCCTTTGAAAGTTCTGAGTTTGACAAATCAGCATTTTCTGATTTGAGGATTTTATTTCATCTGTGTTCCTTGTCACCTTTACCTGTAGATCTTCACCAGGTTCCTCTACCTGTGAGTCTTAGTTTTTCTAAGAAGTTTTTGTTAAGGTGATTCAAGGAAGATTATCAAAGACTACTTCATCAGCCTTTCCATAGCATGAATTCTGCCTTCACCATGCTTTCAGTCAACTTGTATTTATGCTCACCCAGGTGCAACCCTGGACAGTTCTCTTTCTTCATCCCACACCATTGGCAGGAAACAAATTGCTAAAATCCCTGACAGGGGTTATACATATGTTACATCTCACCAGCGGTGCAGTTGTCCCTGAGGTATTAAGGGAGAAACTGAGGGTCCCTTCCCCTCTGATTAACTGCATCCAGAGGGTAGGGATTATCAGGGGCAGGTGAACAATGGCCCTGCCCCCTTGAAAGCCACAAAACCCATAAGAGAATCAATCAAAATCTTACCCTATAACAGACCCATCCATCTTTCCTTTATTTCCTCCCCTCACTTGGCAAAAGGAGTATTTGGAAGCCTCCACTCTTCTTGTGCTTGTGTCAAAAACAGAGAGGGCAGGAGCCCTGCTGGAGCCAGCAGAGCTCAACCACATTCACCCCCTTCCTGCCCAGGCTCACTGCTGTTTTGATGCTTCAGCTAAAGAAAATCTCTGCAGATTTTTTTGTCCTCAGAATGAAGCTTCCCACTGCTAGCCTTGGGAGACACAGAACATCCCGGCTGGGCAAGAGCTCTTTATGGATATTTCTAGTGCTCAGAGGGAGAAGGGGAAAAAAACAAACTACAGCAAGTTTATGGTAATTGCTTTAATGAGGCAAAGCCCTTTAGAATGCAAACACGTTCAACAATACACAAAGAAACAATAAAAAAAAAGTGTTTTATACAGGCTGTTTTATAAGAAGGTAATAAAAGCAATTGTATGGCATACTCAGTTGCATAAACAGGCTCACCATGGAAGGTGTTTGTGTGAGCGCACGACTAGGAATACTTAATTGCTTTCTTATTCTTATTTTCAGTACAAAATACTGCAATCAAAACTTAATCTGTGGCTTGATTTTTAAATAAAAATGTTATATTCCAGTTTCATTGTTGTAAATATGATAAAGCAAGGTCTTTCTGTGAAATGGTATTTTATTTTTTACTCTTTGTATAGAGGTATAACAGTGATTAATGTCTACATCCCTGGCAATTTCAAAATGTTTTTCAAGTGCAGGATCATTATTTCTCTTCATATGGAAGGCAGAGGACCAAAATGTTCAAAAGGTCTTCAATAATGATGTAACTGGAAGTCATGGAAACCCTTGGTGAGATCCTTCTATGGCTGCTAATCTTGTTTGAACCAAGCCCCCAAAGCAATGCAGATTTCAGATCTGTTTGCATTCACACATGTCTTCTGACAAACACAATGGGTACAAAGGAAGAGTGTAAGGAAATATGAATTTGGGGACCTCAATAAGTTGCAAAGTACAAAACTGAAAAATTGTCACCCAATTTCCCTTAACTCTCAGGAGAGTAAATTACTCAGACAAAAGGCTTGTATGAATTGGCATACAACCTGGTGTGTCTGGAATGTTGTATTCTGCATCTGGCGATTTCTTTTTAAATATGTACTGTGACATTTGTGCCTTAGTGGCATCTAGACCAGAGTAATTTTCAAATACTTACACATAAGGATTCATTTTTATTTCCTCTTGACTTTTTGCTTTAGGAAGAAATACAGAACTGTCAAAGACCTGTTGTGCATATAAACTGAGTGATAGGTCTGAAAAGATTTAGGGAACAAGACTGTCTTATACAAAAAAAATTAATATCTGGATGAAAAAAATATATTTATTAATGGTTTGTATTGTAGAGGTTGAGAATATTGATGAGAAATAACATAACAGAGTAACACCAGAAAGGCCAGAGTCATTCTCAGTGAAAACAAATGTCTCTAGGAAAGAAGTGACAATTTCTGGTTTCAAACTGATAAAGAATGACTTTAAATTTGATATCCTAATTTACATACTTATTTAAAAGAATCTTGTCTATAATACACAGAAAGAAGTAGTATTCTTTCAGTTCATTAGGCCTAAAAGAATTTCTATCCTTGAAATCATTGGACTCCCTGTTAAAGCTACAAATCTGCCAAATTGGAAATGTCATTTTTATTTTTGCCTTTCTCATCATTACAGACAGCATAACACTGTCAGGAATCAAGCAGGTACCATTAAATGTTTCCTGCTCACAATTTCATGATCACATTTTAAAACATAACATCATTGATGTCCAAAAACTGTTCACATGAAGCAAAAAAAAAAAAAATTGTCAAGGCAGAAGATTTCAACATGCCCTATCCCAGGGAAAGTAATTTTAACACTTTCCATCTCACTACAGTAGAACTACTGCCTAGGAAAACAAAGGACACTTAACTAAGTTGGTGAATATTTTAAACCACCCATGAACTGCATGAAGAATGTAGACTTTCCTATAATCAAACCCTGATCAACTTGTATGCCTTATGGCAAAATCAGCTTTTCCAGGCACTTATTGGCAGGGTGTCCAAGGGGTCATGAGCTCCCAAACACCGACTGTTGACCTTTCAGCAATGTATCTTACCCTCTTGTAAAACAACAAAACCTAATTGTTTGCTGGCATCTATCAGTCTTCCACAATTAAAGGCAAACTGCTTAATGGTGGTACTCAAGACCAAACCTTTGCTCAGAAAGTAAGTGGGTATCTAAGTTTGGATTTCATTATTACACAGAAAGATCTAGCATGTTAATCTGAAATTTTCGGAAGGAATCCAGATAATGCTTTCCTTTTAGTATCTCATTCTTTGAGGATCAGAAAGCAAGTCTGCAACCAGAAATCTAAACACACCAAGAGAATCTATAATACACTAGAGAAGTGGAAATGCAAAAACTAGTCATTCAGTATGATGAGGGAGATAGGTGTCTGGAATCATGTTAAATATTGTCTGCTATCAACAGCCTTCAAGATCAAGGAGTCTAGCAAGGGCAGATTGAAAGTTAGTCACCAGGTAACATCTGCTTACAAGGACATGTGAAGAACAGCCAGGTATTAGTCATTAGGAACCTTCTAAAAACATGTATGATATTAACCAGCCCCTTAAAACTAATCAGAGAGGCATGGTGAGATACCACCATATTATTATCTGACTGATCCTGAATGTATTGGCTCTAGGATCTGGAAGTAGAACTTTGCCAATGTATGGTTTTTGTCATAAGAGGGTTGTCAAATTTTCCTCCTCAATCCCTTAACAGAGGTGCCTCGTTACAGGAATCAGGCTGCAGTGAAGGTAGTCATGGATAAACCATGTACTGCTCTTTTGACACTCTCCTGCATGAGTTTCCCCCTTTCTAATAGGAAGCTCTCTGTACTGGGAGCTCATGTGAGTTCATCCTGCAGCAGAATATCCACCTAAACCACCTAACAATGGTCCATGATTACCTTGGAGAGGCCTCCATCTCTCCAAGCCAATGAACACCATGCTCACGGCAATGCTTCCCAGCGCTTCCCTCCCGCTGCCTCAGCAGCCTTCCCCTGTGCTGTGGGGACTGAGGAATGAGGGAAATGCAACTGCCTGCCACTTGCGAGCACACTGAGCAGGGCACTGACCGCAACCAGCAGCCAGCTATGATGCTGCATTTTCATTAAGGGCCTCAAAAGAGCAAGAATGAAAATAGAGATGTCAACACACTGAGCTTGGCTTATTTTGCATTACTGGTTACATATGTTGGGTAGTAGAGGGGAGATCACTTTCTGGATGTTAACCTGCAGTCAAACCAGGTTATCTGGTTTGGCTCCATGTGATGTAACACATTAGTGACCATATCTCAGTCACACCTAAGGACTCTCAACCTTACTGACAGCCTGCACACCGATCAAACCCATAACAAGGGCTTTATAAAGCATTGTGATTCAAGTCTTCGGGAGGTGTAAATGGGTGCAGTAGCTATGGTCAAACCCCATTTCCAACAGTTCTTCCTCTTTACCTCTGTTTTTATCACACTTGCATTGGTAAAGTTGCTTACTGAAAAAAAAAAAGCTAGTTTCCTTAGAAGAAACGTTGCCCAAGAGCAGTTTACATCATATGTTATCTGGAAGCTGTTCTGTGAAACATGGTAATAATTGCTTTTCCTGGACTGAGACACTTATTAGTAGCAGCTAAAGTTAACAGATTGGAAGATTGCCTGAAGATGATGGATGAGTTTTCTCAGATAGTAGATTTCTGGTCATTTTCCATGGCAGCTGTAAATTAAAAAATAATATAAAGTTAAGCAGTGTTAGGATAGAAGTCACACATACTACACAACTACTGACTTGATCATTAATCATCCTAAATTAATGTTAAAGTGTTACTATGATGAGCCAAACTTTGCCCTGGGGTGTACGAAGTTGCTCATTGATTGCAAACGGGAAATGGCATATGTATGTGAACACTGAATTTAGCCAACTGTTTGTTTGGTTTGCCGCGGTTTTTTAAGTACTGCTTGAGGAAGGTGGAGACATTTCTGTTTTAGGAATCCCCTTTCATAACAGTGATCTGGAAGAAAATTATCAAGAGCCACCCTCTGATGCGCAGTCAATACTCCAAGTTATTGCAACAATATCTCTGTGTATTTTTAAAGCTGAAAACCATTAATTACCTCTAGAATTCAGGAGTCGTTTGATCTGTCTGATGTTCACTTTTAAGGTTGCTGCAGTCAAAACATAATTTATTTTTGGACAGAATGAAGATTTTTGTCCACAAATGAAATTCATTCTAAGCTAAACCAGGATCTTTTGTAGACTTTGTCCTAATTTACCCTGGCATTTTTGATGAAGTCATGTGTCTTCTTCAGATGAGTAACTAGAGGGGAGGTGCCAGAGACACACATGTTGAAAAAAACTCAAACCACAACAATCAAATCTGATACAAATGAAGCAGTCTTGCACTCAGAGATACCATAATGATTCCTTACCTCTGCAGAATCTGGAGGTCAGAAAACCTGTAATGGCCATGGCAAGGTCATGGAGATACACAGACCTTTACCTTGCGAACATCTGACTCCTCTCAGCTCCTTTTGCACTGTTATACTAATTGCTTAGGTTTATGTTATACATGCTGTTAGTATTAATGTATATTAGCTATAGGACATTACTTAGTCTCATATTTAATGTCTTTCAGACTTTAAGGACAAATGCTCCACAGTAGTTGCATTGAAAACAATTTAATTGAATGCCAACCACAGAATACTGTTAGCAGCAGGTTTTCTCAGGGCGATTTACTTCTGTTTATCCACAGGGTTTGGTAATATATACATATATTTTGGGGCCCTAGGTACATTAAACATACTGAATAGTCAGAGCTTGTAGAAACTAATTTCTCTGTCATTGCATTATAGCTAAATTGTTTGCACACGTCTCATTCAATTATGCAACTTGAAGAATACCAACAACACAGATTCCTGATTTCAATAGTGCATATGCTTGTTTTAGCACTTACAATGGATCAGCTTTTAGCATGAGACACTAAAATCATCATGCTTTGAATTTCAGAGTCACAATTTCAAAAGTAATACTGTCTTTGTGTGTGTGTCATTAATGGCTTTTCTTTTTCTGCTTTCTGGATACATACTATAATATTCAGCACAAATCAAAGTGAAGACTGGAAGGTAACTCACAATAGATATATGCAGTTAAGCGTTTACACCATCAAATTCTTTACTGATACCAGCTTAGTCAAGTAGTTACTCAACCAGTTAAAAAAACGTGCACAACAGCCAAATAAAGTGTTTGCAGTTAAATCCTGATGTAGAGAAAGTGCCAGGTATACTATCAAGTCTCATCAATGGGACTTCTTTAGTGGTAGTTGTTCTACATGGAAGGCACTCTGCTAGTATAATAGTATGGAAGGAACAAGGAGAAAGGAGGGGTTAACTTCATATCCACAGGAACTGACACACTATTCTGATTCTAGTATTTTATGATAGCAATAAACCACATATCCAATGGATTAAAAACTGTCTGACAGATCTCAAAAAAATAGGCACCAGCTGGAATTTGCAGTTGAATGGATGTTCCCAATGTTCCTTTCAGTTCTGTATAAGGCTTCATGTTCTTTATTAACTTCACCGATGGTCTTGTAAGAATATCCCTAAATACAATTTCTGAATGACAAGAATATGGCAGAATGGTATACAATGATGAAAACTGGGTAGTCAAACAGAAACCAGGAATGGTAAAGGAAAGAACCACATGGCTATTCAAAGAAGAATTCCTTGCAGTAAACAAAAATCAAACTAAAAAATAAATAATTCCATGTTGATTTAACCAGGAGGAAGATAGGAAGACCTTAGTTATTCACAGAAGAGATTCACAGCAGGGAAATACTAAGTTAAAAAGGACTCTGCCATCTATCAGGAGCACCAAGGACTGGAAACTTCAGCCAGATAGACTGAAAGTAAGGTGTCTTTGTAAAAATAAAGGTGATTATGAGTTGGGAAAAAAATTACTAGATACATTTTATGAGCTCTTAAAGCCAAGAGGAATATATGCTTTAGCCAAAACTAGATTTTTTTATTTAACATAAGAAGAGATAGTGGAGATTGTGTAAAAATATATAAGCAAATTGATAGTATTTTATGAGTATAAATATATGCAAATTTACCAGAGCCAACATTTTCTCATCTGCCTGTGGTTGTCTCATTAAGAAAATTGCCTATTAAGAACTGTCTTCTAAAGAGAAGGATTATCATTGTTTAATGATAAGGGATATTACGAAATAGAAAGTTTATCAAACATTTAGAAATTTTAGTACAGTCTAAAATATGACTTTTCTTGCAACATTGCAAGTTGCTGGAGAGAGCAGTCCTTATTTTTTAGATACAAACCTGAGGTAAAACATAGTGAAGAAATGGAATTCATCTAAGTTTCATAAACATTAATAGAGTAATCAGGAAAATACTACCACCGTATATGCTTCAAACTACATGTGCCCAAGTGCTACTTTTAAAATAATTAGGATCATAATACATCTTCAGATACTTTCTGCTTCTATCAAATAACAATTAATAGCTGTTAGCATACTTCCTTCTTCCATTTTGTAACATGTTTTATCTTCCAGAAACTTGCTAGGCCAGTTCCATTAATGAAAACAGAGTAAATCCATTTAAAACAATGTGAGTAAAAGCAGAATCTGTCTGTTTGCTTTTGCATGGTTAGAACAAAAAGCTCCATTGCTGCTTTTACAGCTAGAGAGCATTTTATAATGAGCTCTGAAATTTTTGGGAAAGTCGGATTGCAATGTTGGTTTAACATCAGACAGTCCATTGTTTAGATGTAAGATCACTGCGATGTCCAGTCCCTGAAAACTTTAGTTTTCCTTTTGATATTAAAAACACCACTGAAGTAATCCACAAAGAGCTTGGGCCTCAGGAAAGAAGCCTGAAAAACAAACACTGTTAAAGATCGGTAAGACATGATTATGTGGCTGACAATTACATGTGATAACAATTAAAATTATCTGATTCCAACCACATGGCATCTTAATACAGCAGATCTCCAAGTGAATAACATGTCACATAATAGGTTTGGATTGATGTTGTCAGCAGCCTTTTGAATGTTACAGATACTTTCCCATCAGTGCCTTAGAAATCAGTGGAGACTGACGACCTCATCCTAACCCGAAATTATTTGCATGTACCTAAAGACCCTAGTTCTAACTGCTTGGTAACCTAAAATTCTTCTTTTACTAGATAATTAGATACTTGTACATGGTGTCCAGCTCCTTACTTCTAGTTGTAAATAACTTAGCTAATATATGCATTTGTGGTTTTTATGAAAACCCTAGATATTTTCTGAGAGGTCTTTCAGTTACCTGCCAGTACAGATCTGGGAACATAGGTCTGGTTCCAAGCCAGATCAAGCACTCCAAACAATTTCTGAAGTCCAGGGCTTGGTTGGCATGGGGGACCTAACCAGGGAGAATAAGGAGCTGCCAAGGAGCTGCCACTGAGCAGCATGAGGTTACTTTGCTGCCAACTTTAATTTGTGTTTAAAAAAATAGGGATGAGTTAATGATTGCTAAACCAACAAATCATCCTCCTATTGGAGGAGCCCCAGAGGACATTCTGTCTCCAGCAGTGATGTACCCAGTAAGAAAACACATTGTCACATTGCCTAGAATGGGCATACAAAAAGCAGAGGGGATCGGAGCAGGAGTTTGGAGTATTTTCATGGTGCCAGTCTCCACATATGTTCTTGGCTGAGCCTCATGCTCCTTATTTTCCTCTAGCCAGCCTAAGAGCTACTCTTCAGATCTGTGACGCAAGTTTTATTGTTTCCTTCTGTATACTGTTAAGTGGGAAGTGAAACAAAATGTTTTAAAAATGAATTGAGGAATAATACCATACATTTGTTAGAAGGACAGTTTTTGCTACCATTGTTGTTTTTAAAAAAACAACTTTTTCTACTTTGGCATCTAAATCAGTATTTCAACATCACAGCTGGAAAAGCAGCTGTCTTTTCTAACCAGGGCTGACACAAACACAGCTCTCCCACTGTAGGATGTAGAGTCAACAGCTTGTGGAGAATGAAGCTTTAATTAAGATATTGCAACTGTTTAGAAGGTCTTGCTGAAGATAAGCAAAAACCTTATGAGTTATTCACATCAGTTTCACGGGTCTGACAAAATGTTATCCAGCCACAGTGCAAGATCCTGCCTATGATATAAATACATTGGGCTTTTAACCAATGTGTTGTATTTTTCCCCATTCTTTATACCAGATCCCACTAATGAGAAAGCAAAATATGAAGCAACAAAACCCATGAGCAGATGAGGCAACTCAGCAGTCATACTTGACACCTCAGTCATAATCGTGTTTCTGTCCTGAGTAACAGCTCTACAGGGGATGCCACAGCTTTCTTTAGATGGCCTTCCCAGAAAGCAGCAGTCATTTGACTGCATGATGGATGTTATTTTACTGTGAAGGAAATATATTATTATTGGGTTTCCAATAACAAAAAGAGAAGAATTATCTGTATGGTCCCTGTTAAATTAGAATCACATACTGCTTCTCTGCACGAAGAAGTGTGTTTACTGTAGTTATGCACCAAAACTGTTAGCACCACAGGAGACCAGGTTCCCAGAAGAACAGCGAAACACCTGCTCGTTGAAGTACATCAAACCTATGAAAACTCTCCATATTCACACACCTCTAAACTTTCAATACTAATCAGACAACCACACTCCTTGTCCTGAACAGCAGAGAACACTCCAAAAAATCAAGTCACCTGATACTTAGACTTTACAGAGACAAGATCTCAATGTTGTACAAGAATACATCACACAAAATGACCAAACCATTAAAGAGCCACTGGTAGAGCGATGAATAGAGTATGTAAACAAGTCAAATTGTACAAAACCAGATGTAGCCAGGCATCTGTAAAGATGTAGCCATAGTCACATTCCCAGAAGAACTGGGAGAACAGTATGACAGGGAGTTCATCTGGTATGTGTTTTCTACCCCTATGTCCAAGACTATACACTCAGAAGCTACAAGTATAACATCTGTGCAGCTGAAGCATGAGCAGAGGTGATTAGCATGGGAGCAGGGCCTCTCATTTTCCTCATGCAGAGCATAATACAAAGGGACTTTGATCTTTAGGGGGATCTCTACCACAGTGCAAGCTAATGATGATGTTAACACAACAGTAATAATTGGTACAGATAGCAATGCTGAACCTTAAATATGTATCCAGTATAAACACATAAACATTCAGTTGTCTATTATAAGAGTACAGGTCATAGACTCTTTAGCTTCATTTCCCTCCTATACATCCAAAAGTAGGCAGAAAAAAATACTGAAATATATTTATTAGTTGGTAAACAGTATCTTTTCAAATTGCCATGGCAGAAATTTGGAGAATCAGGCTGCTAATGTGTATCTGAGAATTTATATAATATTAGAAGCAAACAGAATATTTGAGCTGTAGAAGAATCTCCAGAAATAACCAAAATAACAGAGACTTTTTTTAAAGTTGTACTGGACAGAAAAATCTGAATTCCCTGCAATGTTTTGAAAAACTTAGCATCTACCTACAAATCAACTGGGGGACTCAGATTATTATTCTATTGATTCTATATATGACTTTCTGGTTTTGTATGAGGTTTTTTGTTTGGGTTTTCTCATGTTTGGGGGGCTTGGTTTGTTTGGCTGTTTTTTGTTTTCTTGTAGATTATTTAGAATAAAGGATAAATGACCAACCTATGGCCCCCAGGCCAGCTCCCAAAGGCCAGAATAACTTATCCAACCAATAGCTACGTTTTACTGTCCTGTCGTTTACTGAGGCCTTCAGTTAGAGGGAAAAGATGAATTGCAAGCTGTTAGAATGACAAAAAAGAGGCCAGAAGCTTGGTCTTAGCATTGCTTTTGCTAAAGGCCCTCTGGCCTCTACACCATGACAAACCAGGAATTACATCTATCCTAACTCAGGCACATCCCCACCACATGATGAACAGGTGATGTGAAAAGCCCTGTGACAAAAGTATGAGTGACTCCCAGTCACTACTTGAACTCCTTGTCCATTACCAAAATAAGCATTTTCTGAAGAAAAGACTTGCATTTTTTCTAATGGATATGCCTCTCATTATGTTAGAGGTAAGGGCATATATTTCTTCCTTGAAAATGACACAGTCTTCCAAACCAAAAGGCTGGGATTGACACAAGGAATGGGGAGTACTTATTTATGGAGTAAACGCAACTATTATTTGTTGCCAGATCTAATGTACCAGAACATGGCTTTGGACATACATATCAACAGTCTAGCATTTTCCTGAGGTTGTGTGTAATGCCTTTCCAGCACAATATTTCATCCATGACATCCATATTTCAGATGCATGCAGAGAAAGAGCATCCCTGCCTTGGGAAATGACACTCCAAGAACAGAATGGCTAAAAAAGGCCCAGGGAGTAAAACATTCAGAAGGTCATCAACAGTGACATTTTCTGCAGACATCATAGCAAGAGAATAGGTAGATTGAATGTGGAGAAGGTAGTGGCCTGGTGAAAGAATTCAGGGATACTGAATAGTACCAGTGGGGCTGCATAGAAGAAGCCAAGTATCTCTGTTATTTTCTGCTGAAAATGAATCAGTTGAACTCCAAAGTGACTGAAAAGTGATGAGCTAGTTCTTCAGAGAGGGGTTGAAAACAGGGAGGTGAGGCTGTTTGCATAGTTTTGCTTGGCATGGTTTCATTGTTCACAAAAATAACGGGAAAAAACAATATTCCAAAACTCTTTCTGGGCAGTTAATAATTATATTTCTCCTTTGGATTACAACACATATAACATCAACAACCCTTTTGGCTATGTTGGCCTAGAGGCCTACTCAGGCTTTCCATGTGGAGTTCCTAAGGAGCTGTCCCACTTGATGCATGTTGAAAGCCTCTCCCCTTAGAAATGCATTTGGGCTGGTGCCTTGAAGGGACATTTGAAACCTGCCTATGCTTCTTTGCTTTTTTTCCTATTCTTGTTGTCAGGCTCATCATGCTGAGTCATATCTGCAGCTAGATCATAATGATTATCCTGAAATGTCAGCAGCTGCTCTTTTCACCCCCATATGGTGCCAGACTTAGGATGAGGTTTCCCTAATGCATAAACAATGACTATAATTGTGGTTTTTGACAACCAAGGTATTGCAGAGAGGTTATTCTGTTGTAAAAAACCTGCATTTCCGCAGTTGTAATGAAGGGGTGGGTCGTAATGACCTATATGTTTCTTTGTATTTCTCTCCAAAGAAAGCCTATGACATAAGTGAATCCCTGTCAGCATGGCTTTTGGCCATCAGATGTTGTTTGACAAGGGAAACATCTAAAAGCTTTAACAGCTAATAGCCTCCTAACTGTAAGAGCATTATTTGCCTAATTCCAGAGATGGTTGTTTGATAGACAAAAAACTGACTTTAACCTCTATTCTCTTAATTTAGATGTAATTTCCTTGCAGTCCACAGATAGTATTATCCCTTGGTGTTGCTTAAAGTTACAAGCTCTCTTTAAAAGCCATCTTAAAAAAAGCTGAGGTATCAGAGAAATAAAAAAAGAACAAACAAACAAACACCCTAGCAGGACTTGACAAAAGTAATGAAAAAAAACAAAGCTCTATCTCTTCTTTCATTTATGGATGTACATCAAAAGTATTTCCACTATCTATTATCTGTGGAGACAGAAGATAGTAGAACTGTCAGTGAGAGGGGAATTTAGTCCCAGCATGTCCATTCTGTATTTTAGTGCCAAATAAAGCAATACAGAGATGAATGAAAGATAAGCAAGTAGAAAATCCTGTAAGGGCAAAGACAGGGTGAACACGATGTACTATTGTTCAAGACTGGGGGAAGAGGCATTGAAGCTGATGGAAGTAACCACCACCCTTCATCTGAGATAACAGAGCCAAGTAGTTCTTTGATGAGGTAATACAGATTTCTGAGACAAGGCAAAAGTACACCCTAAATCTTGAATAACGTAGGCAGATGGTACTGATGGTTATTGCTTTGGGTAAGGGAGTATTTGTGTGTATGCATGTACAAGAAAACAAGGTAGCTGAAACAGAAAGACAAATAAGCTCTAAGAGCAGCTAAAAGGAAACTATCTGGGCATAAAACCTAAAGGGAGAACTTACTGGGGATACTGAACACAAAAAAATGTGATGCTGTAAGCAAAGATACTGTCTTTGGTGGTTTGATTGCATCTGCAGGCGGAGAAAGGGAAGTTGGCGTGTTCTTTGTAAACAGGTGGAACTGAAGCCAAGAAAGGGCCTGACTCCATCAATGGTTTAGCTTCCTAACCAGAACAAGCTCTGATGTGTGACCCTCTGTGTCAAAACAAGAAATATTATAGATAACAAAGCAGACTAAAGGAAAGACTACAGACAAACCTATGCTGTCCTGAGAAAGCTAAGGATGTTACAATGAATTAAATCTTCTTGTAATGAATCAAAAGTCACATATACAGGAATTATTGCAAATACAAAATGTTTTAACAGACAGAAACACTGACACTCTCAATTTTTAATTACAAGAAACTCCCCTGAAGCTTAAATGAGCCCTCAAAACCTAGACTGAGAAGGTGCTATTGCTCTGCAGGACGAGAGGTTCAGGTTCAGTGAGACAAAAGTGGGAGGCAAGTTCCAGGGCAGCGTTCTTCTGCGCAAACAAAGTCCTCCAGACTCACTATATAGGTTCTTCGGCCTCATGCTCAAATCTGGCTTAGACAGCTAAGCCCTAATTAGGTGCTTAAGGTCCCATCCACTCCTTCCCCTGAAATAATCAATGAGACCAGATGTTATATACCAAATGGTACATGAAATGGCAGAGAGGGGTCTACCATTTTGCTGTTTTCAATCCTGCCTGCATCAGCCTTCCTGCTGAAGCCATCAGAGGACATGAAAACCAGTTGGAGAGATGAGCACAGAAATTATCTCTGCAGTAACTGAAGTGTACCTGCCCTGTTCTTCCCGTGGCACTAAGCAGTACACACCACCCTCCTAAAGAGCAGTTAATTTGGATCTCTAGCACTAAAACCATACTGCACTTCCACAGCTATACCTGAAAAACAAAACTACACTCACTGGAAGTTATTCTAATCCTTTACACGCTAGGCACAGGACAAAATTTGTTGGATGGCAAACATCCAATCACAGTTGGATTTCTATACACATCTTTACTTTCCCTCTGGGCATTGTTTCATCCACTTGGATGATATACCTCTCTCCTTAGATTTAGCTGTCTAAGGATTTGGCATGTAGGATAAAGCAGTTGTCTATGCCTCCTTTTTAGTTATGGAGGTAGATGTTCACTTCCAGAACACTTCCATGTCGCCATACCCTAAGAGAGAATTTAAAGTTATATAGCTCTGAAAAATAGTACAGGATGACTTTTTCCATTGACTGAAGTGGGAGCCTAAACAACTAGTCAGTCTGGACACACTACTTTGGGACAGTAGCAGACAAGAGCTGCACAAGCTTTTGTGTACTGAGCCATGACATACTTCAAATCTTTCTCAAGGGCATCTGTGGTCACTTGTGTAACCTTTCTTGGGTGTGTCAAAAAAGACACTGTCAAATGGAGCAAGCTCATGAGAATAGGAGATCCAACAGAGGTCTCAGAGAAGAGAGCCATCAGACAGGTTGCTTGGGTGGGTATGAGGAACAAACTTCACATGGCTTCTTTCCATGAAGGAACACTACTTGTCATTCAATATTCCTCTCATAAAAAGTTGTGTGCGATGCAAAAAACCAAGAGCACTTGTGTTGTCTCAAAAAGGCGTGGCTTGTTTAGGTTAGACTTGAGAACCACAGTTGTCTGAATGAAGACTAGTAAGAGATGAGAGCATTTTGATCTGTCTGCCACTCTGTAAGGGATAATAGGCAGTTGTTTTATTATTCCTTCAGTGTAATGTACAAGGATGATTTGTAATGAGGCAGAATCTAGGATAAATAGCTCTTGCTATAATACTTTGCCTCCAGATACCTCAAGAGCTAATCTGCGGTGGGTATGCTTGCTGTAAATCAGAGGCTATGTCTTTGCATTTGGAAGTCACTATTATTATGTTAAGGGGTGTATCCTTTCATAGTTCAAGTATGGCATGTGGAAAGAAGTAATTTCACCTCAGAGTGGAAGCTTCCCTGGGGCACAGATCTTCAACAGTGAAATTTTGTGTGTGTACCTTGACAAACGCATGCCCAGTGGGCATGTGCCAAATTATGCCTTTGAAGCCATGGCAGCCTTGCTGTGGGAACCTAGAACTTTGAAGAATTTCTCAAGGGAGAGGAAGCAAAGCCAGCTGGATTCATTTTCTATAGACAAAAATTTAATTGGTAGCTAGCAGTTACTACATTAGAAGAGAAATCATCTCAGATACCTGGAACATGTTGGTGTGAACCCTTGCCAGAGGAGTTGGGAGGCAGCTTTACTGTGACCCATCCAGATCCCTCTCTTTGCACATTCTTTTTAACTTTAGTATTTACTGTCATGGTAAAATGTGATCATAATTATGAGAACCAATACATCATTTTCATTACTCAGCACCTAAGAACAAACCATGAATACTCTGCTTTTGAGTGCAAACCAGCTAAGCAAAGGACAATTTCTTTGGAACTACTACATATCAATTCAGCAGATTTACTGACATGAAATTAACTTGATACAATAAAATTTATGTACAGCCTTTTCTGCAAGAAACAATTTATTTTCACAACCCCGTGACTTCATCTTTCTTATACTCTGAGACATAACCTTGCAGCTCCTGAGGAGAAGGTTCCTCTTTGTGGTAGCAGACACCTATCCTGCTCTGTGAGCTCTTTTTTGACTTCATCCTGCTTCAATGCTCTCAAGTAGGTCCTATGTCATCGTTAATTCACACAAATGTACATTATTTTGCCTGACCACCAAAAGACAAAACTGCTGTAAAATATTGTCCTAAGAATAGGAAGTGTATGTGTGTGTGTGTGTGTGTGTGTGTGTGTGTGTGTGTGTGTGTGTGTGTGGTGTAAGATGGTAACTCACATGTTACTGTACTATTAAGATAATGTTTCTCTACCAAAATAATTACTTTATAAATAAAGCACTTCAGATAATAATTAAAAATCTTACTGAGGGAAATTACCCAGTGAAGGAGGCTCAGGATATACCTTTATCTCTACTCTGAGATTAGTGCTAATTGGCACACAACAAAGCTTATTAATTCAAAGGTTGAATGTTGCCTTCTGCTTTTCTCCACTGACAGGTGAGCACACCTCTCCGTCTGTTACTCTTGTGATTTATTTGTACTTGTATGCAGCCCTCTGATAAGAACAGTCCATCACTGTGTTGGATTCTGTACCAACATGAAGTGAGAACATTTCCACTATACAATTTACAGTCTGGACAGAAAAAGAAGAGGGAGGTAAAAGCTTCTCCCTTTTTACATGAGGAACAAACACTCGGATTCATAAAGACATTTAGGTGCTTTGCTGATTGGGATCTAATAGGTCAGACCCACAATGACATTGAAATATCTTCAAGCACCAGTTGATCTGCTCGCTTCATGCACATCCTCTTACTCCACAGTAACGGCAAAGTGACCAGACTTGTTCCACTACAGGTTAAATTGGCACTGCCACTGTATGTCCAACATTGCTACCAAGAAAAATATTCCTCCAGTGACATGCACTGAGGAACTCGTAAAGATTAAAAACAAACCAGGAAAAAAAAGTAAAGCAAAACAAAATAAAAACCTCACAGATTTTAAAACCAGATTAGTTGCCTTCTCAGGGAGACAATCTCATGGCAGCAGAGCTGGTTGCACTGATTTAATTTGCTCATATAACTACATTTTGGGTCACATCAGCCTATTTGCTCTGGGTGAAAGTGCACACAAGGACAGACACTGCTGTTCAACTGAGACACAATAGCCTGTTAAATTGTTATAAACTGATCATAAGTCTGAGTCCCAAATGTCTTACCCGAGGTCACCCAGCAGTTTGAGACACACCCAGCAACAGAAGATCCGCAGAGTCCAGCCTAGTGTCAAATACAATGGCACTTTTCCTCTGTAATTGCAACCAATTGTCACTGTCTTCTGGTGGGTGTAACCAGGAGAAATGGACATGGGAATGAACTAGGACTGACCAGTGAGCCCTTCCAGTTTCAGCTGAAGCACGTTGGCAAGACTTCATCAGGAGAACTCCATGGTTGCACCATGTTTCTCCATAGGCAACAAGTGATTAGATATTGTTGAGTAACTCAGAGAAAAGTTCTTGTGATATATGTAGGCGTTGTGCTGGACAATATGTTTCAGGGAGAGTGGGCATCAGCTGCCGAAATAAAAAGCAGTTTTGACCCTGGAGAAGCTTGTTCAATTCAATGCCTTCCTTTCCTATGCACCATAGCAGTGGAGTGATATCGTTAGGGCTACTCAGTGAATAATATTTTAGCACTATATTGATCTGAAGAGCAACTAGCACGGGAGATGTAAAAATGAAATAGTGGGACAGAGGGATCCAGTGTTGGAGGAACGCTGCTTTCCACAAGGCATGTAAACCCTAATTAATAGACAAAGAGCTCTATTCTTTGCCTGTGTTTAACTCCTTCCCTCTTGCTTCTCTTCCCTTTAACTGTGCTCCTTTTCCCCCTCCAGTCCACAGTAGCATATACAGGACCTGATGAAAGCCCACACAAACAAATGGCAAGGCTCCCATTCAATTCAATGGGCTTTGTAACAAGCAAAGACATAAGAAAATAGGTGATTAATTTTCCTCTCCAAATGACAAGACCCTCCCCCACCCAGTAAAACAATCCATATAGCAATCATAAGTGCTTTATATTGTGCAGTGCAATGGGCATAATTAATCCAACCCTCTAAAGCACTAGTAGCAGTTGGTCTCTCTAATGCTTGGAAAATTATTTTAAATAGGCTTCATATCTACAGAATAGATTTTTTTAGATTGTAAATACGTAGAGTCTGATAACAGCAGTTGTTAGGAGCATGACTGTGCTGACTTTAAAAAGGAGAGTCAATTCATACATATAGAAAAATGGGGCCCAAACTAGCATTTGCTGTAAGTCAAAATCATTTTGATATCCATGAGCCGTTCTCTCAAAGCTGTAAATGTAGGGTCAATTCTGCTGTTGCTCTTTGGCCAATTACCTAGACATGATCTTGATTAATGACTCACCTGGCTCTTCTTTGGATTCAAGCAGACAAATCTCCATCTATTTTCCCTACTCTACAACCAAACACAAAAAAATTCCTCCCCCTCTTCCTCCTGATTCACTGAACTGAGGACTTTACTGGTAAGAGCAAAAATCCCAGGTATATTTAAAAAGTTCTTTTCTTTTCCCTCATTGCTGCCTGCAAGTTCATCTGCTTAGCAAAGGGCTATGATACTGGGCAGGGGGCAGGGGAGGGAATCCATTGCTCATTTAGTGTCCTAGAATGCTCTGGATATCTGAAATATCTTTGTTCTGAAAATATGCATATTTTTTGGCAACACTTGGACAAAAGGGTTCCAACTGTATTGAAGTTTAGGTCATATGCAAATGCTCGTATTCAAAATGGTGCACACAACACCATCCTTCTAATCCTACCACTAAAATATGATTTGTGGCTGTTCTTTAGAACGTCTGCCTGATTAAACATCCTTGGAAAAAAACGCATGGGATTGTAATACAGAATCACAAAAACGTTTCTTTTAATCAGTAATTAAGTAGCAATTAAGCATAATTATTACAATTTGTATCTAATTTATAATATCGGTAGAATGAACAGATGTAATTCATCCTCCAGTAGTCAACAGTGCTTGGCTTAAGCAGAGCCAGCTCATACTTCCCTTCACATTTGCAACACAAAAAGGACACGGTGGATGGTGAGCAAATGTTTCTTCCCCAAGGGGTGGGAATATTCAGCAGTGGGGTAGGAACTGCTCAGTCATCTGCAAGCCTCTGAAAGTACCCCTACAGACAACATAAGGTTTTCCTACTGTCTACAGCAGATGATAAAAATCTTCAGGTTTTTAACCTCAAGAGGAGCTCTCACTTTTGTGTAGCTGATACAGTAACTGTTCAGTGTCACAACCAACCATTGCAAAACATAACCAATCTTATTAAAATTGATCAAGTTTTTTTCACGTGGTGCTTGGGGGCAGTTCTTCACTAGCAGCCTAGGAAAAATTATGTAGTTTACAGAGTAACTCAGAGAGAAAAAAAAAAGTTTTCATTACAAACTCTAGGTTGATTTTCCTTAACTCCACAGTTTTTAAATGCTTAAGAAACATGTGCATGATCTTGGAGTCTCTGGAAGCAGCCAATCTGACTGCTTTTTGCCATGGATGCTTTCAAATAAAACTACTATGAATTTTTTTTTTTTGTCTGGCCTTGCTTAAGGTTCATCTGAGACATACATGACTTAATGGTAAAACATAGTCTTCACAAGCAGCTGATTACCATGGAGCTGTGTTTGGCAAGTTACATAATGGGGGGCCATTAAAGTACCTTAGAGAGTTCTCTGGAATCACTCAGTATAGAACAGATACATTTATAGCCCAGAAGCTTTACCGTTTGTGTAAGAGTAGGAAATTCATACAACAGGCCTCTGCCAAGGTAACCTTCTGAATCTGCTTCAATGGGAAGTAAAACTCCTGTACATCTGGATGGATCTGGAATGTTCTTCAAGCTCAGAGTCTGAATGTATATGCCCTGTCCTTACTCTGATACCATACCTGGCTAAGAGTTGATCCCCTAAGCACTTCTGCTTCTTGGGGAAAAGGATTCCCCAGGGAAGGTGCAAAGATGCCCAGAAGGAGCTGGAATAAACTAGTGTACTAGTATTGACTCTGACCAGCCTGAATCTAGAATTATTCAGCATTTGAAAATGCAAAAGAAAAAGAACTTGTTGAAAAATTAAAATCTACTTTGTTCAAGCCAGTGTTACTTTGGAGAACCAAAACAGGTCTGTGGTTTTCTCAGTGACAGAAGTCTCATACAGTTTGTGGGTCTGTAAACTGAAGATTTCGTGGATTTCTAAGCCCTTAATTAAGATGTAAGTCTGTTAAAAAGATTCTTATATAGAAAAAACTTTATGGTTTTAAACTGAAGTTAATGGTTTACTGATGGAATGTACCATTAACACCTATCTATTTGAAAGTGGTAATAAGGAGACAGATGCATATTCAAATGTTTATCTCTTTAATGTTCCAAAACCTAATCTCTTAAATGAGTGTAATCAGAAAAGAGGCATTCTAATTCTCTTTTGGGGAAGAGAAGGCACCAGAGATCAAGTGATAACTGGGCTGTGAGTTACAGCCATTCTCATGAAACTCTGGCTGTGTTTGAACCCAAATTGGTTTTGGTTTTTTTAGGTACTGTGTCTGCCAGAATTCAAAGAGAAGACAAAGTTCTGCTTTTGGGACACAAAACCAAACTATGGACAACCTTCATTTTAAAAACAAAACAAAACAAAACAAAAAAACCCCCCAACTTTATAAAAATGTCAGGCTTGCTGATTTTGCTTTGATTTACACAAAGATCTTTCTCACACACCTATACCTCAAAGCTAAAAGAACAATAAGGCTGCGAAGTTAGTCACTCAAAAGGTAGAAAGTGCCAGACATGAGGTTACATATGCAACCCAAATTCAGTTCCTTAAGTGAACTCATGATTAGACATGCTTTAATCACATGGCCACATACATTTCTTCCACAAGACAAAGACAGTGTAAGCCTGCCGACTTAGAGGAGCAAAGCACAATACTATACACTGTGTTGGACAATTGTGATGAAAGAGAATTACCAGATCTATATGGCAAGAAACGGGTTGAGAGACCCAGCTCTGCCCAGGGCACTGGAGGTGGAAGGCTGTGAAATGCCCTGCTGCCATGTCAACATGTCCCTGCCCTGTGTCAGTAAGCCCCTGCACAGACATGTGAGGAGAAATGGAGCAAGGGAGGTAGCAGGCTGGGCCTGCAGCAGCATGGCCTGCTGCACACCACCAAGGAAATTACTGTGAAAAGGCCCAGACTGCAGCCAAGGTTGTTCCGTAGTCTATACCCCATTTTGTTTTTTGTGGCAATCTGTTTCACATTACGACTACATTACTGACAAAGTTGTGGTGGGTTTTGGTGGGGTTTTGGTGGTTTGCTTTAGTTTTGGGAGGCTTTTTTTTGGTGGTTCTAGCATTTGCTGCCATTTCCATGGCTTTTGTCATCTCTTGTCTACGTATTTCTTTGTTCAGCCTTGTGCCTTTGAAACTTTACACCCAGATCTAGTTATCTTTGCTTTTTTAGCACTCAAAACTAGTCACTATCTTGTAAGCAAGCATGGACTCATGTAGGCCTAAAGTTTTCCTAAATAAAAGACCTACAAGTAATTGTTACAACTAATCACCTGCTGCCTGAAAATGCACTGGCACCCTCTGAACTGCAGTAGGTATTACAGATATTTGGGCTGACACCCACAATCACTTCAATGTGCAGGCACTGACTTCCTTGAGCCCAAGTCAAGTCCCCACATTAAGGATGGCAGGGGGAAGCCCAGACAGAGGCTCTCATCTCCCAGATAATAGCAGGAGACTAGGCCAGGCTGGCTTTAATCTCGTCCCTCGAATTATAATTCATCCCTTTCTACTGACAGTGAGGCACCTGGCAGGGGCAGCCCGGCCCCCTGCGATGCATCTCCCCTGCAAAGCGCTCGTTTCGCTGGCGGGGCGACACTGGATCTGCTGGGATGGCCCGTCACGCATCAGGACGGGACCGGTGTCATTGCCCGCCGCCTGCGCCCGCGTGACAGAACTCGGGGGGCCGCGGTACGAGCGGGAGCAGCTGCAGGCACCGGCGGCGGGC
>VYZT01012478.1:180895-197717 GCA_013400735.1 Pomatostomus ruficeps
AGAAATTAAATTAAATCACCGCCGCCTCTCCAGCGGTGCCGCGGCGGGTAAGGGGAACGGCGGTGGCTGGGCAGAGAGGAGGCAGAGCGCGGGGGGCGAGCCGGGGAGCGCCGCGCTCTCCCTCCCAAACTTTGATGATGACCATGACTACGATGGCTGACGGGCTGGACGCGCAAGACTCCTCCAAATCCGCCTTCATGGAGTTCGGGCAACAGCAGCCGCCGCAGCCGCCGCCGCCGCCCCACTCCCAGCAGAGCTCGCCGGCAATGGCCGGAGCCCACTACCCGCTGCACTGCCTGCACTCCGCAGCCGGCTCGCACCCGCACCACCAGCATCACCACCACAGTTCGCCCTACTCCGGCAGCGCCGGCTCCTACAACCACCGCTCGCTGGCCGCCTACCCCTACGTGAGCCACTCGCAGCACAGCCCTTACCTCCAGTCCTACCACAACAGCAGCGCGGCCAGCCAGACGCGGGCGGACGATGCAGGTGAGCCGGCACCGCTTCCCGAACCCGCTGCCAGCTTCTCCCCCCGCTCCCTCCATCCCCGGGCCTCTTCCCGGCCCCTCTCTGGGCACCTGCATACCGCCCCCCGCCGTGCCCCCCGCTCCCGCCGAGGCAGGCGCCGGCCCTGGGTGCGCGGGACGGCAGGGAGAAAAGGTGGGGATTGCCTGTTTCCGCGGCCCCTCCGCGGGCCTACTGCTGCGCTACCGGCGGCGGGGCCGCCGCGCTGCCTCCGCGCCAGCGGCGGCTGCTGGTGGTACCGCGGCGCTNGAGCGGGTCGCATTCCGCTCGGGGGGCGTCTGATTTATGTATTTCTTTTTTTGCAGGGAGCCGTACATATCCATCCAGAGGGGCACGGGAGGGGGGCGGGAGGGGGGAAAAGCATTGTTAAAAGTCTCGGACTGATGATTCACTGACCACCAAACTGGTGACGCGAAGTCAATTAGCCGAGTAAAACCTGGATGGCCCTGGAACAAGGCATACCTTCGCAAAGACAGCGCTGCGCTTTAAATTTTTAAATTTTTTTTTTTTTTTCTTCCCGGGAAGAAGGAGAGCGTGCCCACTATGCCCGGACAGCTGTTTTTTTCTGCTGGTGGCTCCAGAGCAGCAGCCTATGTCTACGCCGTGGGGTTGAATAGGCGTCGGGACAGGCTTTGGCTTTTTTAGGAGCCGTGGCAGCCAAAATTCCCGCGTTTAAAAGCTAATGAGGGTGATGTTTCAGCTGTGTTGTTTTGCTTGCAGATCAGCAAAAAACCACAGTGATTGAAAACGGTGAAATCAGATTTAATGGAAAAGGGAAAAAGATTCGGAAGCCTCGAACCATTTACTCTAGTCTACAACTCCAGGCTTTAAATCATCGCTTTCAGCAGACTCAGTACCTGGCACTTCCAGAGAGAGCTGAACTGGCAGCTTCATTAGGACTTACCCAGACACAGGTAATTACTGGGAATCCCAAATCACTGAAATCCTGCTCGGGCAACAAAGGCCAAGCAAAGTATGATGCTCCCTAAACATTTTGGCCTCTGTCGGGAACGGTAGAAAATGTAATGCACACGGTTCCCATCTCTCTGTGCTAGGACTTACCTAATGCGCGACAGAGATCGGGCTACCGCAGAAGGAGCTGAAAGCGCCCTTCCCTCAGCCGGCTGCGAGCAAGCGCTCCCTTTTGATGCCACACATAACGTTTTAAAATTGCCTATATTTTCGGATAATTCCAGCACCGAGATGCAATTGCCCAGCTGTGAAAAGGAGAACAAAACAAAGACAAGGAATCGCTGGGCCTGAGGTCGAGCTAAAAGCAAAGCTGCCTCGTAGCAACGTATAGGTAGAGGGGAAGCAGGAACGCGTTAGGAAATACCTGTTAAATCAATAGTTAATTCACCTTGGATGACTAACGCAAATGCAGTGGTTAGCCTTGGGCAAAATGTACGGAAGGTGATAATAGATCTGAAGATCAAAGACAGCCGTGTACAAAATTATGGCAGGTTAAGCCGTAGTTAAGTGTGGTTGGAGTGGCTGTGCCATTCTGCTAATTTAAGCTTGAAAGACATATGAGGCATTACAGGCTTACCAGGCTGGGGTTTGTGGAGAAGCGCATGGATAGATGAGATCAATTCGGGCAAAATGTTATCATGTGAATCTATGAGCTTAACAAATAACTGCAGGATTTTATCATTGTCATTGGTAACAGTCGCTTCCAGACAGCGATTTCTAAATACTCAGCAAACATTAATGATGGGAATGGGCCTAATGGTTCTGCAAATAGGATATTAGTATCTTTAGCATGCTCGCTCTGTCTCACTGTTGTCTCGCTGTCTCTCTCGCACGCATAGATTTTTTTAGGGGCCCGATCCTGAACTTGCAGCTAGAGGAGAACCCCTGCTTATCCCCTAACATTATGATTGCAAAGTTTGAGAGGTTAAATACGCATGGGGGATTAGTTTTCTTTGTTTGATTGATTTAAAAAATATATTGTGTATACATGTCTTACTTGTATATATAATTTCTATAATAATTCTGATATGCCAGTGAGCCTCATCCTTGCACACCTTATCGAGTCCCTCTTCGGGAGTTCTGCTGGGTTAGGAGCAGTATGAGACTCAAAGCAATGTTGATATACTATTACTCACAGAGAAAATAAAATTATTCTTTATTTAATAATACGTTTTAATATAAAGCCGCAATCCTGGTTCCCTTATGCCTTCTCCCCCGCCACAGCAGCGTGGACTGCTCGATCTGATCGTGAGGATTTCGGATGCGCGATTTCTTTGTAAGATGCCCTTTGTCTATTGGCTCTTGTCTCCTGGCAAAAAATCATATGATTGCCCATGTTTGACAACACTTTGCCCGAATGATCAAATGACCTCCAAAATTCTGAATGAGGCGCTAAAACAGGAGACCTCAGAGCATGTAGTCAGCCATAACAATCTGGCCTGCCCAGGGAAAACAACGTTCCAGGTTAAAACCTGCATCCCTCTCGCTTTCCAGCTCTGCTCTGCCTCCCCTCTTCTCTCCAGCTGCATCCAAAGCCCGGGAGCAGCCGTAGCTACCCCTCCTTCCCCTCTCCCCATCCCCAACTCCACACCCAACTGGCGTGTGCTCTCAAGACCTTCTCCAGATCAGACCCCCGGCCCCGGGGGTCTTCCCTGCTGTGTCCTGCGGGCTGACGGCAGCCTAATATCTAATATCCAATATCATCTAATATCTAATGCGTTTCGGTTTACAGGTGAAGATCTGGTTTCAGAACAAGCGCTCCAAATTCAAGAAGCTGCTGAAGCAGGGCAGTAACCCCCACGAGAGCGACCCTCTGCCCGGCTCCGCTGCCCTCTCCCCTCGCTCTCCAGCTCTGCCTCCAGTCTGGGACGTTTCAGCCTCTGCCAAGGGAGTCAATATGCCTCCAAACAGCTACATGCCTGGCTATTCTCACTGGTATTCTTCTCCACATCAAGACACAATGCAGAGACCACAAATGATGTGAATTGTCCAAGAGAAATAATCTCCCAAGAACGCCTCGTCTCGACATGGCAAGAAGTTTCCCTGCTTTGCCAAACCGTGCCAGCTAACAGGCTCTGTGTGAACTTGTAGATGCGGCAAAGAGACAGAGTGGCTTTTTTTTTTTTTTTTTAAGTAACCTCAGCGATTGATCTTGAACAGAAAGACACAATTTTCATTCTGGCGCACAGAAGACACTTCTCTTTAGGATATTTTCCCTTGGACTCCAAGGCACCAGCCTCTTTCTCTGTGGAGTATACGTCAAAACAAACTTTTTACAGACTTTGCCCACAAGAACCTGAATCTACCATGGCAGCCGTTTTTACTTGTTTAATGAGCTAAAGACATTACATGATGAAAGAGAGACTAGTCAAAGCTCCTTCATTTTTATTCACCAAATCCGGACTGGGGAAAGGATTAAAAGACAGAAGAAGTGATTTTAAAAAATTAAGATGAGGGGGGGGAAAGGAGAACTGGTTGAAAACTGAAAATATACTGTAATATTAGAACATTACCACGAAGCAAAATCTGCATGCTTTCTCAAAATGTAATGGGCTGCGGCTCAGAAGAAACCACCGTCTCTCACGCGAAGAGCCCCCTCATCCGCACAGACCCGCACCCGCACACAGCCGGACAGACTCCCGGAGACGAGCAGCAAAGACAGAGCGAGGGATTCGCGGCCAGATCCGCCGCCGCGGGCTGCGGAAGGAAGGTTCAGCGCTGCCCGGCGGCAGCCTCAACCACTGAGCGAGAGGGACCTTTCCCCGAGCAACCTTTCTGTATATATTGTTGAATTTTAGTTGTACATATACTTTGTATGTTTTTGTCTTCTTTCATATATAGAGTAAAAGCCACAAAACGCCCGCCTGGCTCCTATTTCTCTGCACCTTAGCGGATCCCCACCTGCCCCGACTCGCCCCCCAGATCAGCCCGGGCAGAGGGATGCTTGTGCCCAGCTTCCCTGAGTGCACAGGCACCCCTACCAAAACATACATCTGCGAGAAAAGAAAGAAAAAGATTAAGTGGGGTGGAGTAGCTGGTGGTTTGGTTGGTTTTAAGGCTACGACTTAAAGACAGGAGATACCGAACCCACAAAGATACGCCTAGACTAAGTTTCTAATCACCCGGCCATTTCTGCTGCGATTTCACTGCTCCGCTGCTTAGCTGGGCAGAGCTTTCTCGTCAAGGCAAAGCTCAGAGCCCTGTCTTTCTTCCCAAAGGCTGGAGACTCCAAATTATTAAGAAAGGAGGCGCCCTCCTTTGTTTTAAAGAGCAGACAATGCAAGCTGAGGAATGTTTTGCAAAGCCCTGAGAGGTGCCCAGGCACACAACACGCTGTCCAGCCAGCTTCAGCCGCACCAGCTTGTGGAAAGCACAGCAACTACTGACAATGAAAAGCCTTTTCCTCATCCAAGCTGGGTGCCCCATACTGCGAGAATTAATGGCTAGAGACCTGGGCATCCTTCAAATTATGAACCTTGAAACCACTGAGCCATTTATCAGAAGTCAATAGAGATCCTCAGAGTGCTCCATATAATGACAGCTACATACAGTCGTGCAAAAGGACAGTCACTATAATTAGACACAAAGCAAAGACTACTTACCAATATACCAGTTTTTTGGGGGGTGTTTTTTGGTTTGGTTTTTTTTTTTTTTGAGCAACTTCCACGCTCAGTCAGTCTTCAGAGTGCTTTAAAACCGATCAGTCTTGTCATTTTCTACCATTCGTATTGTTACATTAGGAAAAATGTTTTCTTTTCTTTTTTTCCCCTTCCCACTGTGAAACTTTGGGTTCAGAGCTCCCCAGGATCAATTCTGAACAAAGCCTCCAGCTGCAGTGCCATCCAATTTGAAGCAGACATTGGGGACAATTTAAGGTTTTTATCCACAAGAAGGTTTTTTTCCATTCTCTTAAATGCAGCCATAATTAGAGTAATTTTTCATGTAGCCCGCTGATTACAGCGTTTTTACCGTCAAAGATAATTACCTGTAATTTTCTTCCACTTTTAATACTAAAAAGCCATCTTTATTTAGATTCAGGAACAGGAAAGGCGAAACAAAAGAGGAAAATTATTCTGTTATTCATACACAAATTGCAGAGACGTAGGGCCTAAAATTGAAAATTAACCAAAATTATAATGCTGAAAAGAATGGAAGAGGCTTCAGAAGTACAGCTGGTAGTGGGGCTCACTGAATTATTCAAATGACACTGGAGAGAAAGCTACCATACATTTAAACCAACAGCATTGTGTGCATCTTTCAGAAAACCCCACTTTACACCCCCCACGCCGGCCCCTGTGCGGGCTCATCCTCGCCTCGCAGAAGGGCGGCGGATGCCCTGGCGAGCGCGTCCCACAGCCCAGGGAGCCCGGCCCAGCCGAGCCCAGCCCGGCGGGTCCCGGCCCCCACGGCCCCCGCGGGCGCCTTAACCCTTTCACTGCGTCCGCCCAGCGGGGACAGCGGTGGGCGGGCCGCCCCCGCGCTGGTGGGCCCGGGGGGCAGGGGACAGGGGGGTTCGCTGCCTCTCGTGGGCTTGCAGGAGGCTCGTCCTCCCCTGCCCGCCGCGCGTGGGTGCCGGTGAGGAAAGCCTCTCTATGCGCCGTGCCCTCCTCCCCCACGAGTGATTCCTCAAATAGGCGCAGAAAAAGCCCAGACAACAAGCAAGCAAGCGAACAAATAAACGATAATAATAATAATAATAACAACAATAATAATAATAAAAGCCCCATTAGCTTAGTAGCGTGAGAGAAGGTGGGAAAAGTAGGCCTTTCCGGGAGCGGGGTGGGAGCGAATGGCAGCAGCGGCTCCCACTCGAGCGGCAACCGCCCCGGGAGACTCTCGTGAAACAGCGTCATCTATGGATGGAGCAGCGGCAGCTCCCCCCGCCAGCGCCAAACCTGCCGCCGCCGGGCTGCCAGCGCCGGCTCCGCCACCTCCCGCCCGCAGCCGGGCTCCACCGCCCCGGGGCGGCGGAGAGCTGCGGAGAGGCGCGCTGCCGCTACCCCNCCGCCGGCAGCCCGTCGGAGCTCCCACCGCATCCCCAACCCGCGCCGCCCGCCGCCCCCAGCAGCATCGGGGGAAAAGGGGCGCGTATCTGTCGGTGTCCGGCCAGGGGAGGGAAAGCACCGGCGCAAGAATGACCGCAGATGTGGGGGAGAAAAAAACGGAGCGTGCCTCGACGGGCAAGGTGCGCAACAGTCACAAACCAACCCCAAGCCCAAACGAGCCCCAAAACTTACCCCTCTGAAAATCTGTTAAGCAAGGATCAGGGTCTAGAAATCTATACTGAACAGAAGCAGTGGAGAATATTTTTCTGAGTCTCAGGGCAGAAGCTCTTTCTCTATATTCTTGGTTGAGTGAGCACATCCAGGTGTGAAATTGTTTGCACACCCCAGCACCTCTTATATTGCCAGCAAAATTAGCTGTTATTACTGTCACTGTTTAGTGATGGTTAGCTTGATAAAAAAAACCTGCTGTAATCAAGACCTGGCGCATCTTTGCAAATTACAGATAATTGTAAACGTCCAGATTATGATAATAGCATCCTAATCCAGCCTGCAATATAATTATTACAGAGTGTTACATCTGAAACTGTCCAGTAGGGCTAATTCAGCCATTATTTAGACCCTATTTTTGCACTGCAAATGGGTTGCTGAGTTGAAAATGTACGATTGTAATTTCACGGGGCACTCAATGAGTAATGGTATAGGGAGGGAAAAATACAAAAGTGAAATGTGAACAGTAGCGATCAAATCAAACTCTGAAGGACAAAAGACTGTTTGATTCATAGGGAATGAGAAGAGCGGGAATTAAGAAAATAGCAAATCAGTGGTCTGCAGCGTTACGTGTCCAAATCTCAACGAGTGCGAGCCTGATGTGCAGTCAGGGACTGCTGGTTCGGCTCCCGCCTTGCATCAGTCCGCCTCTCGGCTCGGCTCTTCCCGGCAGCCTCTCCCCGGCACCCGAAGCACCCCCGAGCTCCCCACGCATCCCCAAAAGAGGGTTCGCCATTGTCTTGTGCCTGCTCTCGGGTGACTGAGCGTCACTTTCGGGCAAGAAGCCTCAGCAGCTTCGGAACCGGGCAGAGGAGTGTGCGGGGTGTGGGACGCCGGCACCGGGCACTCTCCGCGGCGGGCTGAGGAACCGGCGGCCTTTTGCGCTCCCGCGCACCCGCTAGACTGGTCCTCAGGGGTCCTTAGGGAAATTATCACAGAACCGACGCAATTGTAATTAATTAACCAAAAGTGCCCGGATAACAGGACTACCTGCAGCTGACGAGGTTAACTCACTGGGCTAGTTGGCTTTCGACACCTGATTAACTTTTATTAACCCTGGACACGAAATACACAAACCCGCTTAATTTTTTAATGGCGTAAATCATCAAAGCACGGTTGCCGCGCGACCGGTTAGTCCCCTCAGGGTCCAGATGAGAAGAGGGAGCGCCCGGGGCTGGCCCCGTGGACAGGAGGGCTGCCGCCCCGGCCCTTGCTAGCCTCTCCCGACCGCAGCCGCTCCTGGCAGCCTGCAGTCTTATTCTGCGCCCTTTTCTCCATGCGAATTAGTAAAAACTAGACGAATAAAAGAAAGCTCAGTGGATAGCGCGAAGCGAAAGCCCCATAAAACGCGTTATATGGTGCGTATCGAGGACACCGTGAAGATTTGGAACGGAGGGCCAGCTCCGCAAGCAGGCAGATGATGCCGCTGCAGAGCACGAAGCCGGCTCAGGATCCGGCCCGGCGAGGCTGGCTGAGCCATCCTGCAAAACCCAGACTGAAGTTTAGACAGCCTCTCCGGGAGTGCCGAGGTGCAGGCAGCGGCGGGAGAGGAGCGAGAAGCCACCTCCAAGCTCCTCTTCACCAAATGCTCGATCCGTCGCAGGTTCTGGCCGGGGCCGGCACTCTGGGCCCTCACCTGAAGGGGAATAAGGAGGTGAGGGAGCTGGGAGTTTTATCCGCGGCCTTGGAGGTCGTGACAGTGACCTTGGAGGTCACAGACAGCCAGGGTGTGGGTGCGTGGTGGGGTTTATTAGGTCTGTATTTCAGGCAGATAAACTATTGTTTATCCTCCCTGAATCACATGTAAATAGACGCGCCACCAAACAAAGTGCAGAATTATTTACTTGATGCAACACAGATTCTCCCTAAATAGAGAGAAAGAGAGGCTTAATGTAAACTTCGCGTTTCCTATTTTCACGGCTCTTATCTGACCTATAAAACAGGTTATTGAGTTACCGCAAGCAATCGCTTAAATGACTGAAAGCAAGAAGAGGGGGTTCCTACATCCTCCCCCCTCGCCCCGATTTTCCTGAAGCCATAGATCTCCTTTCCATAATCCACAACCGAAACACCTAAAGTCTGTCAGTCGCAAAATTGCGTGGCAGAAATCTTTAATCGATGCCACATGTGGGTTGCACTCTGGGGACACAGCGCTGCCGGCGGTGGAGCGGGCAGAGCGCGGAGGCCCGCAGCGCGGCCGCGGGGGAGCAAATGCACGGGGGAGACCGAGGGGAGTAAGAGGGCGGCAGGAACGCCTGACAAGCGGGCTGCCCTGCCGAGGTGACAGGTTGGAGGGGGTGTTTTTTCTTTCCCCGGGAAGGAGCGGGACAGAAACCGAGGCGCTTGGCGAGGAGGCAGAGCTTCCCGGCTGTAGGCTCTGCCCGCGGATGGTGCGGGGATGCCCGGGCAGGGACAGGGCGCTCGGGCGGAAGCGGGAAGGTGCTCCTCCCGCGTCCGTAGCTGGGGGTGGCGGGCACTGTGTGTGTTTGGGTGTGGGTGACGTAGGTGTGCGCCCCAGCCGGGGCCTAGCGCAGCCGGGGGTGGATATGCTGTGGCTGTGAGAGTCCCAGGGGTGCAGGCAGTGCCAGGAGCTCTCGATTTGGGGCAGCGGGGGCTGCAGACTGCTCTGTATGTGTGTGTCTGTGTGTCTGCGCGTCTTTGCGTGTGTGTGTGTGTATGTGTGACAGGCCCTGTGGCTCAGCCCTGGAGCCGCTCGGCACCCACAGGAATGTGGCTCCTCTCGGCTCCCCGAACTGCCCCGGCTCCACATGGAAGTGGCCGCCAGGAAAACAGAAGGGAGGGGAAGAGGGGGAGGGGCGGGGAAAGCCCCGAGCCAGCAATCCGCCGAGCCCAAACCCAGCATCAGACAAAGGACAGTTCATGCCATCCCTTTCCCGGANTGCACCCAGGCGGGAAGAGGCGCCGGGGCGTGCCTGCCTGTGTGCGCGGGGACATAGGGGACAGGAGCATTCCCCTCCGCCCGGGGCTCTCCCGGAGGGGCGGGCGGCCGTAGAGTCCGAGTGTTCTTCGAGGCCTGGGCCACGCGACGGGGAGACCCGGCGAGGGCATTTCTTATCCTCTCTAGGCGAGGGATACCAGGCTTTTTCCAACCTGCCCAACACCAACCCGATCTGGGAGGAGCAGAAATTAAGCAAGGAGAGGGACTGGCATGGAGACCGAGCCGAGATGACTCGGCTGGCTTGGAGAGGCGATCGATGCCTAGTCCAGCGGCCGCAGTGTGAATCCCCGTCTCTGCCCGGCATGCTGCCTGCCGGCATTCCACATTCCCGGAGCTGTTCCTGCGCTGTCCTCCCGGGTCCTCCCGGCCCCGGCAGGTTACCGTAACCAAACAGCCCCGCGGCAGCGCCTCAAAGAAAGGGGTGGGTGGACCCACCTGGGAAATGGACTTTCACCTCTTGTGTCCAAACCTTTCTGCAAAGGGAAGTGACCTCGGGGAGGAGAGAAATTCTTACTGCAGGTTGAATGCTTGTCCAGAGGGAAATGAGGAAAATAACTGAAGAAAATGAAAAGGTCGAGTTTTAAAATTTTTTTTTTTCACAGAATGGACGTGAGCAGGAGAGACAAAGCCGAGCCTTTCTTCAGCCCCAGAGTCGCGGGAAGTCCTTAAAAACCTTGCAAGTTAAATGAGCAGGAGACGGTCACCAAACCGCGGAAGAGATGGGGAGCGGAGGGGCACCGCGGCAGGACGGCCGCTCTCCGGCGGCGGGCAGGGGTGGGCAGCCGGCGGCGGCCCCCGCCGCTCTGCCTCCGGCACCCCCGCACCCTCCCCGGCGTGCAGGGAGCACAACCGAACAAACTGGTCTATTGTACTGCAAGACATTTACCAACCCCCAAACCTGTTACAAAACAGCAAACCCGGGTTTCTTTCTTTGGGGAGAAAACTACGCACACCACACTCACTCACGCACACACACAAAACATGGCAGGCAGGAGATGAGGGAGAAGAAAGGAGGAGGAGGGCAGCGGGGAGGAAGACTGGAGACAGGTAAGTGCGCCCCAGGGCAGGAGCGTGCCTTTTCAGGCCTCGCCTCCCTCCCTTCCAGCATTCGCCCCGCCAGCCTCGGCTGCCAGAGTGGCATCTTTCATCTCGGGGATCTTTCCAGCGACGCCTTTGGCACATTCGCTGCTGTCTGCGTACCCGCACGGCCGTGAATTACCGCTGCCCCCTAGGATGGGGGTCCCCGTGGGAACGTGCGCCGCCGCGGGGGCCCCGCGGGCCGGGATTTCTACTGGAAGAGGGCCCACACTCCTTGCGAGTGGTCCGCGCCAGTGGGCAGTGCTCCGGCCACCTCGCCCAAGCTGTGCCTCCAGCACTGGGCAGCGCTAGCGACTGCTCTGACACCAAGGGTTTTTTCCCTAAATCGTGTAGAGATGAAACAAAACCAATAAAAGTACCTCTGCAACGTTCCTCCTTCTGTCAGAGCCTCCGCAGGCTTTTAGCAGGAGCGAGGGGAGCGGGGCCCTCATTTTATCCTTTTCTCATATTTAGTGGCTCCCTTTGACGGAAACGTAATTTGTATAATTAGCCGAGCGCACACGGGCAACTGATGGGCTGTGGAGTGTGCAGCTCTCGACGCTAATTGCTCTCAGGAAAGGATTCGGGGCGGTTTAAGGCGAGAGATTTGTTTTCTCGCGTCAGGATGGGCAGCTTTCCCTTCAGCTTAAAGCACTATGCAATAAGATGTGCGCGGTCTTGCCAGAGCCCCTTTCCCAGTGGGGAGAGAGCACCGCCGCCCCTCGGCTCGCCCGTGGGTACCTGCAAGGGCCGGATCCTGCCAGCACGCCTGGACTGTGGTGGCACTGCACGGCACTGGAACAGAATGTGAACTGTCTCAGCTCCCATCCTCTTTTCTCACTTTCTTTCTGCAAGCAAATCAGTATTATATTTTTTCCTCTTAATAGAAGAAGGGGTAATTTGGAAACGTTTCTCGTGGTCGAAATAATTTTATTTTATTCAGAATATACAGTTTAATTCCTCTATCTACAATTATTTACAGGGTTAAAATAACATTGAAAAAAGTCTCTGGAAAAGTTGAGGTCATAGATTTCAAGGCACCAATGATAGTGTCCACAGCTGAGCCAAAAATGTCCGTATTGTATAAAAAAGGGTTTCCTTTGAAATGCAATAAGTTACATGCACAAGCTTTACACATTTTAATCTTTTTGTTTGTTTCTTTTCCCTTTTAAAAATTCCCCATATGCATTCCTTTCGTTATTATTCCTTAACAGTAAATCACGGGAGTCCAAGGAACAACAAAAAAATAATAAAATAATAAGGGTCAGGCTCTAATAAATCGTCCCAGAGGCCAGCGCTAACGGGTGCTGTAGGGAGCCGTGGGGTTGGAGGTGGGAGTTGATGGAGTTGGCAGCAGGGTACCAGGAAGTGGAGCTCTCCAGGTAGCTGGATGCAGGGGACGGGTTGGAGTTTGGAGGGTGAGCGTGTGCGTGGGCATGGTGGCTGAGGGAGCGGGACGAGCCCTGAGGTTCCCAAACCGCAGGTGACTGTGGAGAGTTGCAGGCCATGGGGTCGCTGGAGCTGGGGCTGTGCTCCGGAGGCATCTCCCCGTTTTTCATGATCTTCTTGATCTTGGATCTTTTATTCTGAAACCAGATTTTCACCTGGGAGCGGGGCGGGAGGAGAGGAGAAGGGAGGAAAGAGGGAGTGGGGAGGGAAAGCGAGACCATTAATGCCCGCCTGGCAAGCCGGTGCTTCGAGTCAGGGGCGCCCCGCGCCCCGCCGCCCTCCCGCCCCTCCGCAGGGGCCGATCCAGCCCTTCCCGTCGTGCCGGGCCGAACCCGGGGTCCTGGACCCGCCGGGCCGGGCCGGGCCGAGCCGAGACGCTCGCGGTACCTGTGTCTGCGTGAGTCCCAGGGAAGCTGCCAGCTCGGCACGCTCCGGCAGGGCGAGGTACTGGGTCTTCTGAAACCTCCTCTGCAACGCTGCCAGCTGAAAGCTGGAATAAATAGTCCGGGGTTTGCGCACTTTCTTTGGTTTGCCGTTCACCATCCGCACCTCGGGCTCCGCCACCTCCTTCTCTGCACGGGCGCAAGAGCGGGAGAGAGACGCAGACGGTAAGTTCGGGACAGGCTCCGCTCCACGCCGCGCAGCCCGCGCCGCCGGGGCGGCATCCCGCCTGCGGGCCGGGCCGGGCAAAGGCGCCGGCCCGACGGGCCCCTGCGGCTCCCCCTGGGGCTCCCGCAGCCGGGCGGTGGCCCCGCGCAGCCTCCGCCGGCTCCCCGCGGTGAGATGGGGGAGGAACACGCTCCCTCCACACCGGCCTCGGCCACCCCCGGCCCTCCTCCGCCTTCCACGCCCGCCACGGGCATCCCGCCGGGCGCGCAGCGCTGCGCGGGCGGAAGCGCAGGGCATGCGCGGCGACCGCGGGCGTCAGGAGGATGGTTGGGGCCCTGCTGGGAAGAGCTCGGTCCGGAGCAGAGTCGGACCCAAGGCATCGACCACTTCCTCCGCACGCCCGCGCCTTCCCCCTGTCGCCCCCAGCGTGTCCCCAAGCGCCACCGCGACCGCACTTGTCCCAGCCAAGCCCCAGCCCCTTGGCTTCACCACGGGATTATTTTAATTTTTTTCCTCCCTGACCCCTTATTTTTTTTCTTTCTTTTTCTTTTTTATTTTTTCCCCTACAGCAAGTTACAAAGAAGTAAAGCACTAAAACCGCGACGCTTGCTGGTGGAAAACCCTCCCGGCTTCGCAGCCCCGCCGCGGCTGAGCTCCCCCTCCCAGTCTCCTTCCCCGCCCCTCCAGCACAGGGGGAAGGAAACTTTCTTCAACACCGCAAACCTGAGTTTGAGACACGCAACAAGGCTCGGCTATTTTCTCCCTCTTCCTGCGGAGGGAAGGAGGAGGGAGGCAGCCATGGGGGCCCGGGGGCAGCTGACAGAAGCGCTGAAGTACTACTAGCCCTACGATTTGTAGCTTAGATCATGCGAGCTGGCCAAAAAAAGTAGACCAGTAAACCTGCTCTCACTTTTTTCTTTTCCCCCAATTTTCTTTATTTTTCCCCTATTTATTTATTTGTTTTTAGTTTCCCTTCTGATTCAGGGAAAGCCGCATCCCCGTGGTCCGCGGGTCAGGGATCTGCCGGGGCGCGCTCCCTCAGCCTCCCCAAAACCGTGGGAGATTCCCGCACACACCCGGTCCTCGGCCCTCACCTGGCTGGCTGGCGGAGCTCTGGACGCGGCTGTAAGCCCCGCTGTACTGGTGGTAGGGGCTGGCGTAGCTGTAGTCTGCATAGGCTTTGGCAGGATAGTTCCCGGCAGATCCGTTCATGCCGTGGTACTGATACTGGTAGGGGTTGAGCGCTTTGCCGTAGGAAGCCGAGGTAGGCGAGCAGTAGCCGTGCGGGGCCCCCCCCGCCGGGCTGTAGTAATCGGAATCCGTAGCCGAGGACTCGGGTAAAGTGGGAGATTCCTGGGACGGGTGGTGCATGGCTGCAGCCGTCTGGAAAGGAGCTTGGAAGTCGCCGGATCTGATGTTGGGGACCCTTCTGTCAAATACTCCTGTCATAGCTCGGAGCCGGCGGCGGGCTGGGGCTGGCGGCGGGGCTGCTCGGGTCTAAGCAGACATGTCTGGGGGAGGAGGCTGCGGCGCGGTGTCTGTCTCCGGCAGACTGCTGGCTGGGGCGCAGCATAGGCTTGGTTAAATCCTTAATTGCGCTCTTACGCACAGCAGGGTGGATCGGGTTCCATTGGCCAGAGCAATCGGGAGCAGCGACACCCTAACTCGTCCAACTAGTTTAGCACAACAAAGCTTTGGCTTAAAAAAAAAAAAAAAAAAGAAAGAGGAAAAAAAAAAAGAGGGAAAAAAAATGTCCCATTCAAGCTCTTTTTTAAGTGAATACCAACAGCAATCTCTGAGTCGGAGCGTCGCGATTGGGAGGCTTCCGGCTGCCCCCACCCCCCCTGCAGCCGGCGAGGGGGCTCGGCCAGCCCCGCCGTCCTGCAGCCCGGTGCCCCCGCACCTCCACTCGCAGCGCCCTGGGGGAGGGCTGCAGCCACGCCGCTCGGATTTGCCGTCCGGTCCCCCTCTGCTACGTTGATGGTTTGGGAACACCGCACAGGGCGCTCCTGGTTCCCAACTCGATTTCTGATCTGGTGACAATAACCAGTAGCGTCTGATCGTCCTGTTTCCCTCGGATCGTCCTCCTTCCCCGGGAAAACGCCGTCCGTGACCTCCGCGCATTTTAAATACAGAAAACCCTATTACCCCCAAGTACCTTGAATTTTAGTTACATCATTTCCTGCGTTTCCAAGACCCTAGCACGGTCCGGAGCCAGGCGGGAGACTCCCGGCATGATGCCCTGCCGTGGGGGTGTGGGGGAGCTGCTGTTGGCACCATACGGCTTAGGGGCACCCATCCCGTGGATTTTGCGAAAGGCGACCTGCCCGTGGCTCGATGCCCGTGGGTGGAGAGCCCTCGACTCTCTCGCCAGCTCCGGCGCCCCTCCAGGTGCGCCTGTGACCACTCGGCCCCACCAGCGTGCGCTCCTCACCCCCCGGGGCAATGCTCACCGTCTGGTCCGGCTCCGGCCCGGGGTCAGAAGCCTCTCACGAAGGGAGCTCAAATCACCCTCACGCTTGGGCAGGACCACCGTGAGGCCGTCGTGGGGCTTTTCCACTCGGAGGCTGTGGCAAGAGCCTGCTTTCCGGGTGACAGCCCCCCAGGAATGGACTGCGCTGTGCTGGGGTATCCTCCCCACAGCAATCTGGCCAGCAGCACCCTCCTTCACCTGTACCCGTCCTTTCGTGCCCATCCACGCACCCAGGTCCCAGGCAATGGGCTCTGTGGCTGGGCCGCGGAGAGCCACGGGCTGGTGATGCCCGTCCCTGGTGATTTTACAGCCGCGTTGCCAAAAAAAAAAAAAAGGATCAAATTTTACTAGACACTAAGGAAAACAAATAAAATGCTGTTTTCAGTGACCTGGAGTTGTAGATTTTTCTGAACTTGTTTACTCTCCAGATTTAGCCTGTTTGCTCACCGAAGATCTCCCAGCCAGCTGAGTAACACTTGTAACATAACCGTGCATGTTGTAGTTGAACTTATTGTTTGCTTTGGAAATGTCCACAGCTCATATAAAATCACATTAAACAAATCCCTAAGCATTTCATTATATGAATCACTTAAATCCATTGGAAATATCTTTCCCCCTCTATTTTTTTTTTTTTTTTGTAAAGAGAGGAACAGGAGAGGGATATATGTTTACGACTGGGGAAGGGGAGAGTAAGTTTATTAAAGCTCCCAGTTTACATCCAGTTGGAAGGGACGGTAGAGGTTTTAAGCAGATGAAGAGGGTGAGAGGGGGGACAAAAGCCCATTTGTGTCATAAATTCCAGGGCACTGCACTTCAACACGTCCGGGCAGGAAGGTGCCGTTTTAAGGGAGAGAACGGGAGAGGAGTTGGGCGCCGGTCTCGCACCCAGCCCCGGCAGCTCTGGAGCCGCGGCGGGTCCCGGCCAAGCCGTCCCGACAGGCTGGTTCTATAGCTCACCGGGGAAATCTGGATCGGTTTCCTGCAGTAGAGAAAGTTTGTTCTTGTTTTATTCAGTAGCAGGGCAGGGAACAAAGAAAAAGTTTGGATATGAAAAGGAAAAAAAAAAAAGGCAGAAGCCCACCAGATCCAACCGCAAACCCCCAAGCTGATTTTTTTCCTGAAGGCATCCGCCGCCGTTGCAGTCCGTGCGAGGATTATCGGGCTGAGGGCGCACAAATCCGCCCGTTTGCGGGTTTCCTGCCCCCCGTCCTTCCCAGCCCGAACCCGATTTTCTTGCCTTTCTGCTGTTTTCCCCCAGCGGTTTTTATTTAACACATCCGGTGGGAGCGGGCAGTTCGGAGGGAGCCGGAGTCTGTTTTCCATTTCACAATATGGTCATTGTTTACCGGCACATGCCCGCCGCGTCGCCTGAGCGGCTGCCCGGGGCCCCCGCGTCCCGTTCGGGCCCGAGCCCCGTTGACCCCCGGGGGAGGCGGGCGGCCGTGTCCGTGTGTCCCGGCGGCGGGGCCGCGTCGCAGCGCGCTC
>VYZT01012478.1:205460-240942 GCA_013400735.1 Pomatostomus ruficeps
CCCCCGTATGGACAGCTGAAGATAAAAACCTCAGAAATCTAGTGATGGAATATTTCTCACTAATCAAATTCACAGTTTTTGTTAAAAAACAACCTGGGCTGAAAAAGAGTGATCAGAGCCTACTTTGTTGTTTAAATCAAGCACTGGCCAATGAAACGTGAGCCCTGAGAGCAGACAGGCACTTAGAAAAGGAGGGTCACGAAGTTGCTAAGGGCACTGGAGCACCTCTCCTGTGAAGACAGGCTGGGAAAGCTGGGGCTGTTCAGCCTTGAGAAGAGAAGGTTGTACAGAGACCTCCCAGCACCTCCCAGCACCTGAAGGGGCCTTGCAGAGAAGCCAGAGAGGGACTCTTTATCAGGAACTGTAGAGACAGGACAAAGAGGAATGGTTTAGACTGAAAGAGAGGACAACTAGGTTAGATATATGGAAGAAATTCCTTATTGTGAGGGTGGTGAGACACCGGAACAAGTTACTCAGAGAAGCTGTGGCTGCCCCATCCCCGGAAGTGTTCAAGGCCATATTGGAGGCAGCTTTGAGCAACCTGGTCTAGTGGAAGGTGGCCCATGGCAGGGGGATTGGAACTAAATGATCTTTAAGGTCACTTCCAACCCAAATTATTCTATGATTCTACGATTCTAAAAGTTCTTCTCAGCAGCTGAAATTTTAGGCAATCTCCTTTCTCTTGTTTGAAGGTTCTGCCCATGAACATTGGGCACAATCTGGTCAGTAACCTTCATTAATATGATCTTTGCAGCTTGCCTTATTTTAGCTACATAAAATCCAGGTTTCAAGTCTAAGCCAGTATCCTCAGCTTCCATTGCTGATATGAAGAAGTATTGGATGTGTGCAAGGTGGGACCACTCTCTCCTAGGAGAGACATTACAGGACAACTGTGTGGCTGAAACCCTGAACTTCTACCAAGAATATGGTCATATTAAGTGTTTAGGATATAAGTAGATGCTAAATATAAGCTAATATAACCTGTCAGGAGCACTTTCCAGACCACCTATAATACAGTCTGAATATTTAGCACTGTAAGGGCGTATAACCCAGGACAACCACCAAGAACCAGCAAATAAAGGTGGTTTTGTTCTGTGTGCACATATTCCATGAGTTTCATGTTTGACTCTTCAAACTCTTAGTTAAACCCATCCTCTGTCATGAGTGCCACTCCAGCACTATGGACCGGTATTCAATCATAGGGACAAGTGTTGTGTGGTCTCAGGAATGCTGAAGTCAGAATGTTCCAAACAGAAGTGACACAGCTCTACTTAATAATGAAGATAATTAAACCTCAGACACCATAGTCTAAGCAAATGTCATGGTAAATTCATTACCATCAGCAAATCATGTCAAAAGAGTTTTGGACCTAGGCTCCTCCCACTAGTGCCAGGGGAGTTTAACCATGGGCTTCCCAGAAGCCAAGTCAGGTCAGCACCTAGCTTCTGCAAATTCTCAGCTCATCATCACGTGCTCTAGTTCAGCCATTGCATAAGGCAGGGATGAGAGCCACCCGATGAAATTCTGCGTCTGTGCTGGAGCAGATGAAGCTGGCTCCTTGCTTTTGCAGCATGTTATTTCACCCTTTACTACGTCCTTCACAGCACCTGGCTTTAAAGAGGGCTTTCAGAAGTGTTTAGAAATAGTTTTGGTTATGAGAGAGCTTAGCAAAGTCTGTGTCACAAACTTAATAAGGTAAATGCAAGCTCTTCCTGAAACTTGAGAGGTGTGTGTTTAACTCAGCAGTTCACATCCCTGGTGGGCTGGCCTTGTCCAGCACCTCAGTACCCACACTGCTGCTCTCTCACTTCCCCCACCCAGAAGAAATAGGAAGAGCAAAAAGAGCAAGAGAACTCCTCAGCTGATATAAAGACAGTTTAATTGGTGAAGAAAAGACGGAAAAACAGCAAGCAAGGCAAAGGCAACCACCCACCACCTCCCATGGGCACACCAATGCCCAGACAGTTGCTGAACTTGACCACCTTGGAAACTAGCTCTGCATCACCCCTTCTCCTTCTGCCTCAGGTTTTATTGCTGAGCATGAGGTTACAGGGTAGGGAGGTGAACAGCTGCAAAACACTGGTCCTTCCTCGAAGGATGTGTGAGTTGCTAGGCACTTGTAACCATTAAAAAGCAGAAAAAGTAGGCATAGGGATAGATTTGTCCTACCTGCGATGCCTAGAGAGTTCTTTCTTTAGGATGGTATTTGAGACATGGGATGTGAGGTTCCTTAAGGAGGATAACTGGATAAGAAGCATTTTGTTTTTCTTTCTCTTTCTTTAAAAAAAAAAAGAAGTCTGTTTATTTACACAAACAACACAATGAACTTTTCTATTCCCTTTCAGAAGCAACCTGGAGTTGCAACTAGTTAAAAACCACTTTCTGCAACACAAAGCACTGTTCTGCTCACTGAGATGTTTATAGAGGAAATTAGCACAACTTCTTCATATATCTGCTGGATTAAAAAGTGATGTGGCTCGCAAACACAGTTTCCCTTTTGTTGTGGTTTTAGTAGAGAGGAGGGGGCCATAAAGATGGCTCCTGTGAGAAGTTTCTGGAGTTCTTCACCATTTCCAGCAGAGCCAATCTCAGATGGCTCTGAAGATGATGGACATGCCACTGGCCATGTTTAGGCCAATTAGAAAGGTTGGTTACGCCTCTGTGATGACATATTTAAGGAAAAATCAAAACAAAATGTACACACACGCAGCTGCTTTTAGTTAGAGAAGGAGGAGGATGTGAGAACATGTGAGGGAAAACAACATGGAAGCACCAAGGTCAGTGGAGAAGGAGAGAGAGGAGGTGCCCCAGGCGCTGGAGCTGTGATCCTCTGCAGGCCGTGGTGAGCCCATGGTGAGGCCGGGTGTCCCCCCTGCAGTCCATGGGGTCCATGAGGGATGCAGAGCCACCTGCAGTCCGTGGGTGAGGTGCCAACATTGGAGCGGGAGATGTCGGAAGCCACAGCAGCCATGGAAGAAGCCGCAGGAGCCACAGATGCCAGAGAAGCCGTAGCAGGTGCAGCCCAGTGAGAGACAGAGACTGAGATAAAAGTCCCGCAGTTTGTGAAGGAGGTGACCACGCTGAAGCGGGTGGATGTCGGAGGAAACTGCAGTCCAGGTGGGAGACCCGGTTGGAGAGAGAGGGGCCCCCTGCTTCCATGCTGGAGCAGTTTGTCCTTGGAGGACTGCATTCCGTGGACAAGAAAAACCACGCCACAGAGGTTCACAGAGAACTGTCTTTCGTGGGAGGGACCCCACGGCAAAAGCAGAGGAAAAAACTCCTCTCCCTAAGCAGGGGAAGAAGATCTTGGAAATGGACTGACCTGAACCCCCACACCCTGCCCCCCTTGCACTGTTGGTGGGGAGTGGAAAGAAAGGTGTCTTTTAAAGGTTTAGTTTATTTCTCATATCCTCCTTCTAACTCAGGTAGTAATAAATTTTCACTTTTGCAACTTTTAAGCTGAGCCTGGTTTGTCCTTGGAGCGTTTTCTCCCGGTTCCTTATCTCAACTCATAGACCTCTGAGTTAATTCCCTTGGTTTTTTTTCCCCTCTCCTTCCCTCATCTGCCCAGCTGTGGCAGGGGAGGGAACGAGTGAATGGCTGCCGTGGGTGCCTGGCACTTAGCCAGGATCAAAACCATGACACCTTTCTAGCTGCTTGAGCATTTCTGTCATAGCAAACATTGTCCCTTAGTTGTGGCACCCTTTCCTGTCACAAATTTTTGAGTGGTGCTGGAACACACTCTGATATGGTCCCCTTTCATTTCTGACACCGTTATGTCATTTTATGGATTTGTGCTGACAGCATTTCATTTTGACATCATTATAGCATCTCAACTGACTTTCCACACTGAGCATACCAAGAGGCTTTTGTGATGATGCTATACTAAGAACAGTTAGAATAAATATGTTATTAACATGATTACAAATAACCTGACTAAAGATTAATTATTATGCATGAACATGAACAGGTTTTCCTTCTTAAATTTTCAGCTGTTGCAAAATTTCCTATTTTCTATATTTTAAAAATGGTCAAGAGATCCAAGGTATAGGTAAAGCTACCCTGCAACTGGAGGATGCAGAGCCTGGTGGGTTCACAGACTGCTGTTATGGCTTATTAAAGTGGGCACAGCACTCACAAGGAGTCAGGAGCCAGTTCATCATCTTTGGTTCCTTGGAAGTCAGGTGCCTGAGCTGGGCAGCACGGTGCCCCGGTGTCTCAATTCCCACCACAGCAGGAGTAGCCAAAGGGGGTTTGACCTGTCAATGTTAGACCAGTCTCTTAAGGTGTGATGGGATTTTGTTGGGACCATGGTGGTACCAGCTGCCGAGGGAGGCTGGAGAAATTAAAGGTGTCCCTGCCCATGGCAGGGCAGTTTGAACTAGATGATCTTTAAGGTCTCTTCCAACCTAAACCATTCTATGTTTCTGTGATTTTGTGAATTAACATCACTGCCTTAATTTTAAAAAGTTAAACTTAGGAGAGTCTAATTCTATCCAAAGAAGTGGAAAAAGAGGGAACTGGAGAAAAATACCATGGTAGAAAACAAAAAAAAATAAAATCCTCTAACCTCCAACAAATCT
This sequence comes from Pomatostomus ruficeps, assembly GCA_013400735.1. NCBI lineage: Eukaryota > Metazoa > Chordata > Aves > Passeriformes > Timaliidae > Pomatostomus > Pomatostomus ruficeps. The sequence goes on from VYZT01012478.1 coordinate 210,044, forward strand.
CTTCTTATGTCTCTCAGTGCTATGTCTTAGAGATTCATGGCTGCACAAGCCAGGGTGTGAAAAGGAATCCCAGGTGATAAGTCTAAGCCAGATGCCTTTCTGCGGCCTCTGTGAGTAGAGGGAATTGATGGTGGCAGAGGTGCTCTTGAAGTGACATCCCTGTAGGCCAGCAGTGCAGCCACCCCAGGATGAGGCATCTCTCTGGCTGCCATGGCCAGTGTCTCTGGTTCCCTGAGCCGAGGAACACTTCTCACCCAGGTATCTGAGCTTGCAAGATGCAGATTAGATGCAGATTGAGATGCAGATTGAGCTCTGGGTGGGAGCCTGAGACAAAAGGACTGCCAACCATTTGGACAACAAAGTCCACAAAGAAGGTGACGACCATCAACATGAATTGACACTTAGAGACACTTCAGGAGCCAGGAACTGCCGACCTTTTGAATAAGAAAGGAGATGAAGAAGGATGAAGGTTCCCTTGTTGAGGGTCCTCCTCGGAGACACCAGCTCCAGCAGTTTCTGTGTTACTGGGCGGTGAATAAATGGAACTAGACATCTGAGACTCTGCTATGGGAAAACTAGAACTGAGCCAGCAAGGAAACCTGGTCTGACTGCCTGAGTGGGGTGTGGAGAGAGTCAAGTGGGGCTCCCGTCGGCTCACTGGAGCTGCCCATTCTGAAGGACCTGCGGTCCCAGCAGTCCAAGTCTCTGGTCTTGGGAGTGTGACTGGCAGAGGGTCTCAGAATGAATGGTCAGACTGGGTAGCTTCCTTAACACCTGAACCCTGCTGCAAAACCTCCACCTGCACCTGAGCATTCCCAGACTTGGATTTGCTCTAAGCAAGAAAATATATGCAAATTCATGCACAATTACATTGAAAGTTATAGAATATTTAAATAGCAGTAGAACCAAGTACAGGAAAACTTAGATTTATCAAAATGTACGATATTCAGAAAGCCTTAATTCATCTCCCTTCAGGAAGTGTGTTCTAACACAGGCTTTATTTACATCAACTACTATTTTTTTTTAATAAATTGGAACATTTGTGTTGGCCAGGATATCCAAGGCATGCTTAGGAAGTAAGATAGGTCAGTATTTTTACTGTCATTTTTAAATTAGTGATCTTCTTAACTAGTGCATTTGGTACGAGTAGAATCAGTCATTTCTTCACTGTCTTTTGCAGGAGTGGGAATTTTCTAGTTTCTGTACTATGTAAAAGCCTTAGCAATCTTGATAATATTTTACTTAGGTGAAATGAGATAATGCCGCTGTTTTAGGTGGAAAAATGAGACAGAGGACACTTACTGGAGTCCAAATTAAAGTCAGCAGTTTGGGCTCCCACATCCACCTCACCACTGTCTCCAGCTCTGTGTGGATATCCTCAGGCAGATAGAAAAACCAAAGATCTATTTTCTTCTCCTTTATATTTTATCCTTTACACCTTCACACTGCAATGATATAGTAGGTTCCATGGAAAAAAATGTGCACCTGAAAGAAGAAAAATTTATGATGTGCTTTTAGTCAACTAAATCCTCAGATAAATGTTCCAGCAAACCCTGGCTGCATGCGATAGGGAGCAGGACTGAGAGGAATCAGATGAGGAAGTAGTGAGCTGGAAATACAACTATTTAAGACAGTGCTGTATATTTTTATTTGATATTTATGGATCAGCTGATGTAGATAAAAAAAATTACCAGGGGGCAGTTCTAAATGATCTTTTTCAAATGAGAAATCCCAGGTAAATGTGAAAGTCTGGAAGCATAGCACTGGGAGCTCAGCGGCCTGAGACTGCTCTCAGTTGAGCAGTACAAAGTTTCCTTCATGTGCTTTGGAAAGCAAGCAGCCATAGCATGTGTGACATGAACGTGGAATGGTGTATAGGGAATGGATATACCACCTGTAGCCTGACTCATGAATTATTAAGTTGATGTTTTGTCACAAAATTGTTTTTTTTGTAAGAGACGACTTTGGAATATTAATAAAGACTAGTTCCGCACCATGGATGGCTCTAGTTCCAGGTGAGTTTATCTGTAAGACAGCAGGAGCTGTGATCCTTAAACATGTTCTGTCACTGTACAGCCCGGAGTACTGCTATAGTACCCATTGACCTCTGTCTGCTCATCCAAGTGCAAGGGTTTGGTGGCCTAGACAGCCCAAGGGCACCTCATTTACACGACCTCTGTATGTATATCATACTGCTCATATCCAAATTTGGAAACGGCCACAGTTCCCGTATATACTTGTGGATGACCCACAGAATCACAGAATGAACTAGGTTGGAAAAGACCTGTGAGACCATCAAGTCCAACCTATGACCTAACACCTCCTCATCAACTAAACCATGGCACCGAGTGCCATGTCCAGTCTTTTTTTAAATGTGTCCAGGGATGGTGACTCCACCACCTCCCTGGGCAGATGATTCCAGTGCTCAGTCACTCTTTCAGTGAAGGATTTTTTCCTGATATCTAACCTAAACTTCCCCTGGTGCAGCTTAAGACTGTGTCCTCTAGTTCTGTCAGTGGTTGCCTGGGAGGAGAGACTGACTCCCACCCGACTACAGTCTCCTTCTGGGGAGTTGTGGAGAGTGATGAGGTCACCCCTGAGCCTCCTTTTTCCCAGGCTAAACAACTCCAGCTCCCTCAGCCATTCTTCATAGGTCTTGAGTTCCAAGCCCTTCACCAGCCTTGTTGCCCTCCTCTGGACATGTTCAAGCATCTCAACATCCTTCCTAAATTGGGGGCCCAGAACTGGACACAGCACTCAAGGTGTGGCCTCGCCAGTGCCGAGTACAGTGGAAGAATGACTTCCCTGCTCCTGCTGGCCACACTATTCCTGGTACAGTCCAGGATGCCATTGGCCTTCTTGACCATCTGGGCACACTGCTGGCTCATGTTCAGTTGGCTGTTGACCAGTACCCCCAGGTCCCTTTCTGCCCGGCCACTGTTCAGCTGCACTGTCCACCATTGGAATTATTCAAGGTCAAACTGGATGAGGCTTTGAACAACCTGATTTAGTGAAAGATGTCCATGCCTTTGGCAGGGGATTGGATGTGATGATCTTAAAAGGACCCTCTCAATCCAAACCAGTCACCTACCTGTGCAAAAGTCTCCCCATCCAGAAAGAGTTTTAGGTGTTTCCATGAGCAAGCAAGAGGATCAGCCACTCTCCTGATAGCTCCTGTAGGCATTGCAAGGGAAGAACAGAGTTTCTCTTGTGCCATCTCAGGTTATTCCTGAGCTAGTGAAGACTGAGCAGAGACTTGTGAAATGAAACTTGTCCTTTCAAATCCAAGCCTGTGACTTTCAGCTGCCTCACCCCAAGACAGATGTGCTGCGCCAGCCTCCAGAAAACCTGATTCATGGCTTCATCCATAGCCCATTGCCAACAAGCAAAAGATTTCCGTTGACTTCACTCAGTTTTGTGGCTGGCCCCTGGGACTCAAAACACATTGCAAAAGGCCAGTTCTCTGCTGAATCTGTCAAGGGTCTCCTGTGTTGTTAGAGCCAGCTGGGCCCCACTGGTTGCTGCCAGCAGGGAATTTGGCCCTCCATGCCATTTCCAGCATGAATGTTGCAAGATGATGGTTAAATTATGTCTCTTGAGTTTTTACTGATAAAAAATATGTCACACTTTCTGGAAAACCCTACCTCTGGTACTACTGCCAAGTGTATCCTTCTCTGTTGCTACCAAGTTTTGACTTCAAATGGAACTTTCTAATTACATCACAAATATTATATCATGCAAATTTGGAAGCTGTTAACATAGTCCAGAATAAAATAGCTGAAAAATAACAGACTACAGCCTCTTCTCATTACATGCTGAAGGTCTAAAAAGTTCTGAAGTATAAATTCTCAATCCTGTCTGATTATTGAAGAACAGATGACCTCACAGCAGAACAAGCTAGTTGCTTAAAGAAGCTGGCTAATCCATGAGACATTATTTCTGTCTTCTTCTGTTGGCATATTTTGTAATAGTTTATTAACAATGATTTGTGTCCTATTGAGTAAGCTGTGTTTGTATAACACCATTGGCACTATATTAGCTGAAGCCAAGGGTATTCTGGCTAGTTAGTCACAACTATCAAATGCTTGGAACTTAATTTTCACTCTTTTCTGGCTAAGCATTTTTAACAAATATTTTGCTGCAAGGTAGAGAAAATCCTAAATACTTAACAGTATTGTTTGCAGGACCGGACAGGCATTTGCAGCCAGATGAATATGTTTGATGTGCTTTTGCGGTGGAAACACAATGACATCTACTGGCCGATGAAGACGGCTGTCAGTGTCTGCTGGAGCACAACAGCCCAGAGTCGACCCTGCAAGGAAAGGAGATGACATTCTTCTGAGAGGCAGGATAACAAATCAGAACAACACCCACAGGTATCTCAAGAAATACAATAGAGATTGAAAAACAGAAAGTATAAGGTATTTTATTTATGTACCACTTGTTTATTGTTAGTTGAAGAACAGACAAACAAACAACCAACACAAATCTTCTGATGGTGCAAAGTTTCTCTGTTGACCTCAGTGGTGGCTGTCAGAGTTTAAAAAGAGCAACTTACACTGGTTGTAACCAGCTAAAATTCACAAACAAGATCCAGAATGCACAATTTCCTCCTCTTCTCTTAAAAAAAGAAACACGTAAGCAGGGCTTCCTGATACCCTAAAATGACACAGTCCTGCACGGCACTGCTTATTAGTGCATTTTTTCGCTTAACATGATGCAATCTCTGTAAGTCTTATGCAGAAGATTATACCTAATCAACCCCAGAAGCACGGTGCTCCAGCAGTATGGTATTTCTTTTGCAAATAGTGTTATTAAAAATAAATAAAGGAGGCAATCAAAACATGCCTGTTTCTGAAACTGTGCATGCTAACGATAGCAACAAGAATAAATTTCCTACCAGCTCACACTTCTTATGTTCAGTGCGTATAATTTTGAAATCCCTTGTCTTCCATCAACTCTGCTCCTGTAATTTTTAGTTGTGTTGCCTCAACAAGATGATGCAGTTCAGCAGAACCAGCACCTCTGAAAATCATCATGCTTGCTTTCTAAAATGGATAGGCTGTGCAATTTACTCAGTGAGTGGCACAGGGCTGGAAATGTTATACAGCTAGAGTATCAGTGTAGCATCCAGAAGAGGAACAGTGTAGAAAAGAAGGCTTTGGCTTCTGTTCGTGGAAGAAAATCCATCCAGAACTAAGGAATACAGCAGAGACTAGATCCTGTCCATGGTTGTACAGGCTTCTAGGGGGTGACAAGAAAATTGAGTCTGTCCAAAATTAATAAGTATTGTGGATGGAAGTAAGAGCAGCAAATATGAACAATGCATTAAATGCAGTCACCGTAATCCATGGAGACTTGAGTACCATTGCACATTGCATTTATCGGGAGTCAAGAAGGTGCTTGATCTGGAGCAGCATCTTTTATAACATGAGCACTCCAAAGCTCTGTACAATTTTGCACGTCACTCCCTCACTTAGATTTCATCCCTTACAGAGGAGATGAGCAAAGGGATTTGACCCTAATGTCACAACCCTACTGCTCAACAATGGGCTTTTCACAGTGCTGTTACAAGGAAGAAAAGAAAAGGGGAGAAAGGAGATGGCATAACACAAATAAGTAAAAAATGGTAAGGTGTTACTTGTTCAGTCTGTGATTATAAAGATCTAAAAATGGCCCTCCTCAGAGCAATAAAATGGAAATCTGTGATAAAAGTGGTCTGACCATCAAAATATTGCAGAAAGTTCTTACCAGACCATATACAGCAGATGATTCCTTCTGTACATTACATAGCAATGGGACAACTGTGGGCTGGATTTCAATCCTCAAATAATTTCAGAGTGTCAGAACTGGCATTTGATTCCTGACTGGCAGCATTCAGGTGCAGGACAAAACAGGAGTGTGTATGTCTGTGAAGCTGCTTGTTTGCACCCTGGATTTTGGTTCTGAAAGGCTACATTGTATTGAGACATAAAAAAAAAAAGGCAAGCAAGAGCAAGGAAATATCTTCCATATTTTTCTCATATGTGTAACTTTTCTAAACCGAGCTCTTATGGGATGTGAATTGTCATGTTAAACATAGTGACACCTAACAATGAGTAAAAAATAAATTGGGTGCAGATTTCTGGGCTGCTGTCCTATGTTACCACACCATCCATGACTTTTGTAAGTGGTCATGTATGTTAGTGGTTTTCACACTGCAGTAACTGGAATGCAGCCTAAAAACTGCGTGATACTCGTGTCCCTGCTCATTGCTAATATAAACCCTCTGTCTTTTATGCTGGCAGGTGAGTGCACCATGTGTCCATGGGTGTGTTTCACAGAAATTCTGGGTAATAATCACTCTGTGGAGTCCCCTAGTTACTGTCTTCTCTCATTTGACTTTTACTTACACTTCCCACGAATGTACCTATATAGAAATACTAAAAAAAAATTGTTTAGATAATAAAGGATGGGCTTTGTTTTTTTTCTTCCTTCCAAACCCCAAAAATCTGCTGGCCATCTTGACCAGCCAAGAAGATGTTCACTGGTAACCTTCACACCCCCTCTGAAAGGCATTGCACTGCCTGGGTTATTTGTTTAAAGAGACTGTGATGTCAAACTGGGGCCTAAAGATAACAACTTGAAACACAATTCCTTTAACAAACCAAAGACTTGTGGAGACATTTGTAAGTTTATAATTTCCAGTGGATACAGGGAGTTTTCTTGAATCCTTATTACAAATAAACATCTTCCACTCAGTCAATGCATCCCAGACAATGTGGGCTTATGCTTGTGCATAGGAGTTAGGGAGTAAAAATGATGAAAAAATCATTACTTAAACTTGAAATTAATCAACTAATTTTGTTTAATCTGGAAGAGTGAGGAAATACAGAGGGGCAGTTAAATACTCTAAAAATACTTATGAAGTCTCAGAAAGTAAAGGTGGGAGGGTTAAGCACCCCATTTAAAAACACACTTGGAAGAACATTTGTCCTCAGGTGTGCCAGATCACTGTTATTTCCAGTTAAACAAAGTTGGGAGGAAACTTTTACATAATTTTCTGCATCCTTGTCTTCAATACAGAGATCTGTTTGCATATGTGGATGCATAAATGTGTACCTTCTCCAAATACAAATGTAGAGACGAAGCAGAGGACTTGGCATGCACAGAACTGCAGTCTCCATCTGGACACACTTCAGGAGTGAACTGCATTATTCACTTTCTGTGCTCGCTTCGAGACATCCTGGAAGATCCTGCTTTTTGGGACCACAGAACATATGCCATCCTTAGGACACTTAATCCAGACTCTAGACATGAAGAACACTTTGTTTCCAGCCTTAGAGCATCATTTGTCAAGCCTAAAGACAAAACTCCTCTGGGACGTGCAAAACTGGATACAGGAACTCCCTGGGTGAGGGGTGAAGCCAAGAGAGGCAGGTGAGGATGCTGATGTTGAGGCTAGTCTCATCCTGCCTTGACCCTTTGTTGCTCCTGGGTAAACCTCTTCATTTTCTTCAGCAACGAGACACCCAGTGAGGAAGGGATGAATACTAGACAGTGAATAAACCAACTGTGGAATGGCTAAACAACATAGCCATGCTAATAATTCTTACCAGTTTTTAGTCCTCAGCTCCTTTAAAATACATTCTTTTCATCCTGTGGCAACACTCAGCTACCTTTCTCTGGTCCTGCAGTGTGGCACAATGCTAAGATTTGGCTTACCACCATCTGGAGGGGAGATGAGATGGATAGAATTCAAAACTTCCACTTTGCGAAATGACCAAACACAAAGAGTTGTCTTTGACCACTTCCCATCCTTCTCCACCCTGAAAAGGCCAACCAGAAAATGGAACAGGATATATATAAAATATCCTTAAGCTTGTGAGCATCTCCTGGTAGTTGGTGTTCATATGAGTTTTGAATGTTTCCGCATATCTTTAGTTCTCTTTGATTCTTCTGAGGTTATATGGGTGGTTGCTGGCAGAATTACACAAATACAGTCTTCACAGCTCAGCAATCCTTGGATCCAGATTTGGAGCTCAATGTGGGTGGCATAGGAGTAAATGCCAAAAAGAAGGCTAGGACAGTGTTGTTACTTTCAGAAATAAATGACTCAGTACAGAGCCTTTGCAAGCAGCAATTAAAGAGCCAGAAGAATGTTTTGTAACTACTAAAGAGTATGAGGGAAACCTCATTTTTTTGTAATGATGTTTTATTTTCACTCTTTAATGAATGTTTTAATTTTGCCTTAAGATATATTTCTATTACTGAATGTCAGCTAGAGACAATCAGTTTCTTTCAAGTCTTTTGCTGCTAGGGGCATTTCCAGCTTTGCTGTGGGAACACCTTTCAGTTCATTTTAGGGTTAAGGCTTCAGATCTCAATAGCTGCATGTTCCTTTTGTTGAGAGAGCCTCTACAGGATATGTAGAAAGCATTTACTAAAGTCCCCATAGACTTTACATTGACTTGTATGGGTAATATATCATAGGATGATGATGAGGATGATGTACTGTCCAGAAAGTTTTAAATAAAAACTGACACACTGACACAGTGTGGAATACTACAAAATTGTGCAAACCTCAAAGACATTATCAGCTATTGGCTGAAGTGCTGACCTGAGACACAGGAAAGCCTTAAGTTGTTGTATTATCTCTAACACTGTCTCACTGAATGCTAGTTTGGCATGGTGCCTCAGTTTCTCAAGTTTCCCATATGTTGAATGGTGATGTGGTACCCTCAGACAATCTCTGGAGGCACATTTTGATAGGCAAGTGTGCAAAGCAATCAGTGAGTGTCAAGTACACATGCACAGGACACAGTTTATATTCGGGGAAGTACTGGGATGAGTTACCAGAAAAAAAAAGGCATCATATTAAAAGCCTTAAAATCTGATTACAAAGTAAGCCAGGGAAATATGGTTTTGGTGTGTTACTTCAGAATGTTACAGTAACAAAGCAGTTTTGTGTGTACTTGTGTATGTGTGTATATTTGTGTCCATGGACATACGTATGGGAGTTTGGAGGGGCATGTGGGTGTAAGTATATGTGTATACATTTATATAAAAACAGGTATATGCACATATAGTGCATACTACTTGTGTGGCATATCTGTGGCGTATTTATTCCTTTGCTTGTACAGCCGTACATGTATCATACACACAATACTTGAGAAGGAATTGAAAGTATTTACTGACAGCAAGAGAAATGATTAATGAGCTAGTATCAGAAAAGAAATTTTTGATTTTATTTTACTTTTTCTAAACCATCAGTAGTGTTAAATATTTCTCAACTGACTGTTAACCAAATTTCAATAGTTTGGTTAGCTGAAGAATTAAGCTTAGGATCAGTCTGCAATATACACATATTTCATCAGATTACCCTCAGATTTCTCTGACCTGTTTACAAAAAAACAAAAAATCAAGAATCAAAAATTGCTAAGTAGTTCCACAGGGATGGAGGAATTACTTCAAATTTACACTGTGAAATGTTCCACAGTTATTGTCACGACTAAGTTTTTAAGACAATCATCATATCCCAGTGGATTTCCAAGCATATAAAATGCAGTCCTCCTGGGACGGTTGAAAAGAAGGGGTATTATCTGAAGACCTGTTAGACCAACTGACTTCAGACCTGCATGGATAATATTGCCTCTGGCTCCGGTGAGGTGTAACAATTTTCAAAACATGTTGGAGATGCCTGTGGATTTCAGAGCACTTTGAAATCCAGGTCTTAAATGAGAAGTTTTGCTCCCAGGGCATAACTTTGAAAACAGAGTGCAGGAAGACAGTAAATGAATCCCAGCAAAGCCCTCTGGAAGCTGTGAAGAGTACAATTTTGATATATGAAGCTGAACAACAGAAAGGGTACAATTCTTGTCCTTTTGAAGAATTTCTGAAGTACTGATCCCCTCAAGTACAGCTTTTGATATCACAACCTGATATTTGAAATAGAGACTGTACCCTATACCTGGATGGGATTCTCCAATTTTTCAAGATGACACAGTAATAATTTGAATTTTAGAGCTCACAGAAAAATCATCTGTCCTACAGAATGTTGTTTTTGCCATAAGCTTCAGGAGTACATTGCTGTACCAGTAAACAGTTTGCTCTCAAGATTCATTGTCACAGATTTTTAAATATACATTATCTTCATACCCTACTAATGAAAATAAAAATTGTATAATTTATATATGGTGGGAAAATAAAATTGGAGAATGAACAATGCTAGGACACTTTGTAATTGCTACATCCCATCAGTGAAAAGTCTCCAGCTTTTTTCCTTTCAAGAGATTGTGACCATCCTACTGTCTAACACATTAGACTGAAACAGTTGACATTTTTTCCCTCCATCTTGGTCTGTGCTTTCTATAGCACCTGGAGCTGCCACAGCATACAAGAATAAGTTATCTTTCAATATCTCAGTTTAAAATCAAATCTCAAAGAAGTAAAAACCCAAACGCCACTTCCACAAAGCAGCAAGAAGTTTGTGATCACTAACTTACTCGTTATTCAGTCTAAAAATTATTCCTGTGACACCTTGCAAATAACTTTTGTTTTGGTTTAGGAGAAGTGAAAAGCCATAATTCACAAAGCAACAGCAATAAACTCATTATTAAAAACCGTATTTCACAGAGATGATAATTTTAATACTAAGAAATGCTACATGTCTTTTGATCACCACTGATCCTGCCTTCAGGTGTTTTGGGGAGGGGGTGGAGGGAGGAACTGATTAACAGTGATAGTGTTGTTAGATAAAAAGGGTTTAAGGAACCTTGAGTACTTATTTGAAAGCTACTTTTTTCATGTGGTATCCTATAGTTCCATCCTGAATCTCAACCATTAACAGAAGATGTTATATCAAGAAACCACATAAGAAAATCCTATCAAGAAATGTAATTACAAATACTACCAGATCCAGTGAATAACAAACCTTGGATGAGTAGCCATCCAATACATGCCCAGTCTGCAGTGTGGTGCTGAGTTTCACGGCAGGGAACACAAACAGTTTCAGAGCTACACAGTTTCATGTCGGATTTGTTTTCCTGATTGATTACAACATCAGAAACTGGATAGAGACAAGAGATGCCTATCCAAGGCTGCACATCAAAGATGACGCCAAATGTTTTAACGTGAAGCCAGTTAAGTATTCCTGAACTTGGCCTGCACGTTAAATTGTCCTGGACAGATTGGATGCATTCAGAGGGCTATCAAAGCACTGGAGACCTGAGATGGAACATGTGCTTTGCTGATAGCATATTGTTTATGCCAAAATAATGAATGGTGTTGGATTATGCATGCTGCAGTTTAAACAGCAGACAATGATCTGCATTTGTGAAACAATAACAGTGCTACAGCAAAGCCTTGAACCTGAAAGCTACTGATGGTGGTAAAAGGAGAGATCCAAACACTCTCAAAGGCTGTCAGAATTTATGTTTGGCTTCAATGTTGTGGGTTTGCCCTGCTTTCTGCTCTGAAGTGTGCAGCACTGCCTGGGCACTTGCAGCTGCACCTCCCATGGTCAGTGCAGTCAATGGCTTCATTTCTCTCCCAGTGGGAAAGTATGGGCTCCCAGACCAGTATGAGCCACAGAGCTCATGCTTTATTTGTGACATGTATTCTGTTATCTATATATCTTAAAAAAGCAAGAAGGGATTTCCAGCTGATCTGTGATTACTCGGTGGAGGGAGGGAGAAAGAGAAAGCACAGTGTTCTTCCTGGTCCCCTTTGGCTCAGTACTGATGCCAAAACTGAAGCAGCCACACAGAGAGCAGAGGAAACTTAAAAAACCTAATTAGGGAAGAAAACAAACAAAATAATACTATGGTGTGTTTACTTAGAGCTGCAATGCTGCCAGAGAAACCACATAGCTTGCATTTGTAAGCTATGCTTTTCATATAAAACATATTTAATTAAAACAGGAGACGGAACAACAAGCTTTCTTCTAACTTCATTTAAACACATTTATGTTGTGCTTTAAATTCGTCTTGGGTTAATGTGAAGCTGGACTCAGGGCCTGACATCATGTCACCTGGAGCTCACAGGACCCATGGGCGCCACTGTTCAGAAGGGGCTCACTTGTGCTCCCCTCCTGATGCTTTGAAGCTGGGCTATGCTTGTGCAGTCACATATATATGGTCTTTTCTGCAGCTTTTCAAAATATTATTTTTTTAATTTGATCATCTACTAACTTGTTCTATTTCCTCCCTCTGTTAAAAGCATCAACATAAAAATTTCTCTGCTCTTTCTGTGTTATTCTGGAAGGAATTTTAATGGGTTTGTGGAAGCATCTTTGCATGGCTTTAAGTTTTATAATGACTTACTAAGTAGAATGGGAAAACAAAGCCTTACGTATCAATGGTGCACACTTTATATTATATTTGAAATAATAAACCATGTGCTTTCAAATTGCATTTATTTCAGCATCAACATTCTGCTGTTAATTCACTGATTATGTGAATTAAGAGCAGAATATTGCATCTCTTACAGAATTTGAATGCAGTTAAACAGAACAGCACGTGGCAGGTTAACCAAGTGAACTAGTACTGTATTTACCAAAAAGATTGTTCACAAGAGAAGAAGACACACAGCAATTCCAAATACTGACATTTTCAAATTCCGTTTGAATTTTCAAAAGTAGAAGAATTGTTTTGTAATATAGATAATCTTTCAGGCATTTTCTTTGAATGTTGAAAACAATAATAGATTAAGGACAAAAAAGATTTCTAGTTCACAGTCTGACTTGGCACCATCTATAAAAGAAGGTGTAGGATTTTCCCCCTAAAACCATCTTGCCTGCTGTTACATTGAGTTTTGATGCTCTTTAATCATTCTACCCAAAATTTTAATTTTGGATCAGTTCACTGAGTCGAACTCTTTTAGAAAATTTCCACTGAATACTAGTTGTTTCTGAAATGAGATTAAAGACAACCCTCCCAAGGTTAATCACAATCCTTCTCTTTTTCTTTCACAACACTTCCCTGAGACATGCTGGTGCATGAGTGCTTTGAAATCCAGCACTGGACGAGGCAGAGGAGATGAAGGTGGAGAGATGGTGAGCGGGAGGGTCCACGTGCAAGCCTGGCACTCCTCTGGGCTGATGCTGCCTACACTTGGCTTGCTGCAAAGCTCTGCTCACACATATTCAAGCAGAAACTTGATAGGGTTTGGTAGCTAAATTATCTGAATATTTTAAAACACTTGGCATCTTTCATGTCTGCACAAGGCAAGCAGAGCTTCCTCAGGAACTGTCAAAAATTTGTTTTGAATGATACATATCATGTGCTTCAGATTAAAGTACAAGAAATCCTGAAAAGAATGAGCAGCTCAAGCATAAGCTGAACCAAAGCAGAACTTCCTTTTAAGGTCCAAAAGTGTGCCAAGCATGCAATTGACTGAAGTCCAAAAACAGCTGACTGCTTCTCCTTTCCATAATTGTCATGTGCTGTATTTATTTCATCAGAAATACATTCGATTATTTGTTTTCATCCTACTATCAGATGCATGTGTGAGTACCTGAAGCCATCCTGATGAGTTGCACCAAATTACATTTATTGTGGCATCTTTTTTCCTCACTGAAATGGATCTTTTGGAAGAAAATCATCTGTCTTGCTCTCACTGCCATGCTCTGCTGACCAGCCCAGGGCACACCAAGCACAGGCTGTGTGAAGAATGCTGGGCCAGACATGGACAGGCAGCTGCCTCTGCAGCCAGCAGCAAACATGACCAGTATCTTCATCAGCTCTATTTCCCCAAGCCCTGGCGAAAGAGCTGGTCCATTTATAACAACATCCATGTATAGTAGGTTGCATGTCCAAATTTTGGGTGGGTTTTGAAGCAGACAGTCCCATGCTAGGATTGATTTTGCTTCTGTTGAATCAAGGACAAAACTCCACTTGGACAGAGGTAAAAGCATCCTCAGAATCTCTAGGTATCCATGGCCTTTTCTAAGTCATTTATGAAAGTATTAATTTTGCAGTTGTTTCCCACAGAGCAGGGATCATTCTGTGTCTTTTTAGTTTACAAGGCACATTGGAAGATGCCACAGAATATTTAGTAGAAAACTTGTGCTTTCATAACAGATCTTTGGCTTGGTCTTTGAATCTGCCTTGGTCTGGAATAGCACGCAAAAATAAACTGTCTTGAATCTATTCAAATACTTAGAGAGTTTATTAAAAACATCAAAGTTCTGATGTAAGAGATGCAATTTTATTGTGATCTGCACAATGCAAAAAAGGAAACATGGGACAGAGCTATACATTTTTTTTTTAATAGCAGGAAATGAGACTGTACTTTAACATTTACCCACAGTTTAGAGAAGAAGATTGCAAATTAATCTGTGGGGTTTTTTTTTAATATGACAATACAATTTAGCTTCATCAGGACTACCAACAGTTCTGGAAAGAAATATCCCATCATTGCATTCTATATTTAATAATTTATTTTGATTCACAAAAAGAACTTCTCTCAGGATGCTCTTGATAATTAAAAAAATTATAGCAATTATACCAGCTTAATAAATACTTCAGCTTCATCTTCTTTAGTCAACATATTACTGATAAAAGGAAAAAATAGACATGGAATTGTTCCTCCAGTCTTTCTACATTTGGAATTAGGACTGTAGCAAACAATGTGGCCACTCTGGCAGATTGACAGGGTCAAAAGCTCAGAAGGATGGCTAAGAAACTAGACCACTTTGCATCCATGTTTTACCACAGATTTCTTGTATATCCTTGGTAAAAGGCTGAGATGCTACTCACACAGATACTAGCCATGCAAATCCAGATTTAATATATTGGCTAAGCCACTCGGCCTGCCTTTGTGCTGACCTACTGCAGAGCTGGCGCTGCCTCCCCAGATCCAAAGGCACTATGATGGAGTATGGCACAAAGACACTGGTATCTTTGTAGGATCCACACCAATTCTAGCACAATGAACACTGAGCCAGTGCTCTAAAGCCCAGTAGGATACAGAATAACCCTTTATGCCTTGTCTAAATCACATGTACCACTGTACATCCTTCTATCAACACCTGAAAGGAAATAGTGACTAATTGCCTCTACTTGCCTGAAAAGGAGTGGAGTGAACCACTCTCCCGAGGTGCCTCTTTCTTTGACACAAGCTTAGAAGTGCTCCCAGGCTGCGGTGCACCAGGAACAGCAGGACAGATGCCCTAGAGCACTGCACAGAAGCAGTGCTGCCTGGAAGCAGAGGCAGGCACCAACAAGAGAAAAGCAAAGGAGTTGCACTCATGCGTGTTAGCTAAAATTGTGTCTAGATTCAAAGTGGGGCACAGATATTTTGAGTACTGACGACTGAGAGGTCATTACATGGAAATTACACCTCTAATATCGTATCATGTCTTAATGAGTTCTGATGGTGAGTCCTTTTGTGCCTATATATAAAGAATAACTCAACTCCTCTGCTGCTTCTCCACATTGCCTGATAGTACAGAGACCTTCAAGGACTAAGGCATATAAAAGTTGTTAACAGGCAAAGACTGACAATTTAGACTGTTACCAGCAGCTTGATGAGCTTATAGGTCTACCTTCTGCTCCATGGGGAATTCACTGGTAAATTCCTCTCTCCTCTAGCAGCACCCAGGGAAGGTGCAAGGCTGTAGCTGAAGCAGCCTGGAGGTGTAGATATGCCGCAGGAATCTTCCTAGGCAGGAACCACCTACCTCACAGGATGGACAAAAATGGCTTTTGGTCTCTGTGGACAGAAAAACAAGATGTAAGAAATGTTGAAGGTCACAGATCTGCTGAGTTAGTATTTGAGCCTGGTGGGTATTTGAGTGGCAAAGTGAGTGCCCAGGAGAGGGCTTAAGCAGGCCATGTAAGGAAGAGAACTTCTAAAAACCACACAGGGTGGATGTAGTAAGGAGAAAGCTCTCAATGGGCAACATGAGTACTGTGGTCAAGATATAATAAAATATGTAAATAAATTCTCTAAATGAATGCTCCCTGAGATGATGCAGTGGAATTGCATCACTGCAAATACGTTATACAGCAAATCAGTTTTTTAACCTCACTCCTTTTAAACTGTGAACATATTGAAGGACATACAGTAGACAAAATGCATTAGGTGTAGAAATCTTTCCTCAAAGAAATGTCTGCAGATAATACAGTTTGAAAATACAGCAAGACGAATCAATTTGAAGATTAGGCCACCTCTGCCAGGGCCCAACTGCTCACTCCAACAGCATCACTGGCACGAAGAGGACAGGAGACTGTCATTGAGAAAAAGTGAACGTATAAGCATTTGTTTTTATTTCAGTAACTTCATTGTTATTGGGAACTTCGGTTTTCCATCAGTGAAGTGCTTAGGACAATAAACATAAAGAAACAGTAGTCAGTAAAATAGTCTGTACTTTGCTGTTTACTCTGTTGCTCTCATGACTTGGGCTTTTGATGAGCCAGTACATTTTTATATGATTTCCTAGTATTTTACTACAACTTAATGCTCCCTGGCCCTATGGAAATGTTTCCTTTTTGCTTTGAATCATGGGTAGTTTGACGGGCTGGGAGGAGCTTAACACTCATCCGTAATGAGGTAGGACTTTTGCCACTGCTGCCACTCCTTGACTCTGCTTTTTCCGTATCTNCGCCGCATCCTGCAGCTGCACCGGGCGCTGCCGCCCGCCCTGCGCGACCTGGGCGACCGCTACGTCAAGGAGGAGTTTCGGAGGCACAAGGCGGCCGGGCCCGCCGAGGCGCAGCGCTTCCTGCGGGAATGGGAGGCAAGTGCCCGCCGCCCCGCGGGGCAGGGACGCGGCCGGGAGCGGCGGGGCCTGGCACGGTCAGGGGCGCCGGGCGGTCGCAGCTGTTCAGAGGTTGCACTCGGTGATCTCAGAGGTCTTTGNTATGACTGTTGACATTTGAAGGTTTTACCACATGAGCGAGTTGGATGTGAGTTAAGCTGCTGAAAAACCTTTATGGACAGCTAGGGAATTGGAGCTTGGGCTGTAAGTGGGAGGTAGGAGAAAGCAGGAGCTCAGCAATGACAACGTGGGGGCACAAAGTCCCAAGCAGCCCCATGGAGGCAGCAAGGTTTCTTGCTATTGATACTCTCGTCTCATAGTGAAAATGCAAGTAAATAAAATTTAAGCATATGAGGCTTGGGCTTAGTGGCCTAATTAATTTGTGCCACATTCTACGCTGGTATAAAATGTATAGTTCGTTCTTCTAGTGGTCAGCCTGGAGCAAAAACCGAACTATTTCCTTTATATATATATACACACACACTAACACATACATACATATATATATACACACACACACATATATACATATATATATATATCTCGTGACCTCTGCCACCCGCACCCGTCTTTTAGAAACACCACCTTCCATGCATTTTCAAAAGCACTATTTTCAACTGCACTTCTTGGTATCATTTCAAACACCACCCGCAAGACGCAGACTCCGAGTCCGCGGGCAGCGCCACCCCACAGCGCCCGCAGAGCGCTGGTTCGGCCTGGCGGCCCCTCGGAGGCGGTGCGGCCCGGCCCCCCGGCCCGGCCCGGCCCGCCCCNCCCAGTCGATTCTGTCTCCTCGGGCATGCTCCCCTGAAGGGCGAGCTCCTTACAGAGCTGCGAAATGCCTTGTAACTCCGTGTCTCTGGGCAGGTTATCTTTTATGGTTCTCATTGCCTTGCCTCAAGTATGTGTGATCATAGTTATGCACACACAGGTATATGTAACAGTGACATCAGTTATATAATTAGCTATATATAAATAAAAATATACACACAATTATCTGTATGATCTATAATAATACGTTTTATAAGTCTATATACATATTTATAACTACATGCATAACTAATTGTATAATTATAATTAGCTAAGTACATAGCTTCTCTATGAACTTGCATTTCACTTTTGAGTGACATTTTTTCAGTGTTTCCTAAGGAAACAAGTCTTATGTGAACTTTGCTTCTTTGCTTAACACCCTTTCCCCTGAACTTCGTGCCTGGTTTCACCAAGGACAGAAAAGCAGATCACTCCTGAGTGATGAGATTGTAACAAGTTTCACAAGCAGCAGAGGAGGGAGACCCATAAGGTGCTTTCCCCATATGCCTGGACCTCAGTAGATATTAGCATATCAATAGATCCCCCAAAAGTCTGCATGGCAGGCAGATGTACAGACACTTCACAGAGGAGAAGCTTCAATTAAAGCATAAACACAGCTGCAAGAGACAGATGTATAGACAAGCTTCCCATTAATTTTCATGCTTCTTGAACTACTGGTTTGGTAGTATTTTTGAATCTCAAAACTATTTTCCCCTCTGTGCGAGGAGATTCTGTTCTACTTTGCAGTGGAAGGTGGTTAGCAAAAGTAGCACCCATTGCTTCCCAGTTTACCAGTAGAAGTAGTGGGTCAGAAATGACCCATCCCTTCTACCTGCAGTAGCTGAAATCTTGTTGGTTAAAGTAACTTGGGCTGGGACATCAGGAATAAGCAGGGAGAAGATTGCCTGGTATTTTCTGCAGAGAAAAGGAGTAAGTGTCTTTTAATTGCCTCTTGCCAACGGATAGATTCTCAAATCAGAGAAATGTATATCTACCTCTCAAATTCCTGATACTATTGTAATTCTCAATTGCCGTTTACTTGATATTGCTGAAATGTTTCCGCACCACTGCTTTCAATTTTAACATGAGCTGAAAAGACAAGTTGCAGGTTACTATATTCAGTGCTAAAATCTTCCTTAAAATAGTTTTAGAAAAGGAAGTAAATGTTTACATTGAAATATCTTTAGCCATTTTTAAAGGGAAGTAAACAAATAGTGAAAATATTTCTCAGTTTTGAAATGCTTTAAAAGTAGATTGTAGGGAAAATTGTGACAAAAATTAGACTACAAATAACAGAAGCTGAATTTTGAAACCTGACATTTAGTGCTATTAGCTATGATATGTTCAAGGAAAGGAAACTAATTTAATAACTGTTTTGAGTGTGTGAGTATAAAGAACTGTGTAAATATGTCTGTCTTCTAACAAGATGCTGGGAGATTTTAGCACATAGTTAACACATCTCATCTTTAATTTTGTTTTGTTCTGGGATCTTTTTCTCACCCAAATAATAATCTATTTCAAGTGTGGAATTTAAATCAGACTTTTACATTTTTAGCCCATGAGACTTGCTTTGCATCTTATGTTATACTGTGGTTCCCAGTTCCATGAAGACCTGAACTAGGAAATTGAGGAAGGTGGACTGTGGACAGACTGGGATTAGGTGACTCTGGGCTCTAATTACACACTAATTCATGTTGGAGTCAGTCCTCTGTCACAGTTTTGGCTAAGATAGAATTAATTTTCTTTGTAGAAGCTTGGTCAGTGCCGTGTTCTGGATTCAGAATGAGAATAATGTTGGTAATGCACTGTTTTATAATGTTTAATGCACTTAGCTGTTCCTAAGTGTGGTTACTCTAAATCAAGTGTTTTTCAGATGCCTATGCTCTGCCAGTGAGGAGATGCACAGGAAGCTGGGAGGGAGAAGTGCCATGATAGCTGGTCCAAACAGGCCAAATGGATATTCCATACCACACAACCCATAGTATGTTCAGTATATAAACTGGGGGAAGCTGGCCATGAGGGGTTGATCACTGCTCAGGCATGGGCAGGGCATCAGTCAGCAGGTGGTAAGCAGTTGTATTGTGCACCACTTGTTTTTCTTGTGTTTTATTCTTTGCACCCTTGCTGGGCAGCAGGACACTCTTTTGACCAGAAATAGGCTGGAAGCTCCAGGACAGTCCTTGCAGGACACACCAGTGGAACTGTGAAGTGCCTGGTTCTTGCCTAAGAGTCACACAGGTAGCCATGAGTGAAGCTGAGATAATGCTGCTGCTTCATGTACATGAACCATAACTCTACTGCTTGCCTCTAATTTTATTAAACAAAACAAAAAACAAACCAAACAAAAAAAATCCACCTAAACAAATCACTACAACATTAGTACAAACTGGTTGTTTAAATTTCCTGTTAAGTTTCTTTCTTTTTGGAAAAATGCATAGTTACATCTCTGATAACAGTATTTTGGCATGCTGTATTTCCAACATTTTTCTTGACAATTCGCTTGTTCATTAGGCTAAGTGTATACCTTGTTGTATGCACTTTAGTGTTCTCAATATTCAGCTTCCATCTGGAAATGTTCTTTCCTCATTCCTTCTGTTGCATGCAGGGCAGGGTATCTGGTACAGAGTGACAATATCTCATGTTACAGAAAATTAGTATTCTTAATTTTATATTAAAATAATGTATCTTGATGTATATTCTTCAGAGGTTAAGGATAGTGGATATGATGATTGTAGTGATGTTTCTTGACTTTGAATGAAGATTTCAATATGAAGTGTAATCTTAATAAGTCATCCCAAATGCTTTTTGAATGAAAATTCCAAGGATGTCTTATTTTAACATGAAACTCCTTGACTATTGCCAAAACTCTTCAGGCTCATCTTGGGTAGTTAGACCTTCTAGGGGTGCTTGAATATACTAGTTCATGGTCTGTGGTGTGCTTTCTTGTCCTCTGATTTGATGCATATTAGCTAAATGTTTAGAAAGCAGGCCTGACATTTCAATCACATTATGGTTGCCTCAGATGATCCCCCTGCCCCCCTTGCTATTTAAATTATGCTGATTCAAGAGAACTAGGCATATTGATTCGAGGTTGTAGCCAGGTGGGAGTTGGCCTCTTGTCCCAGGCCACTAGTGACAGGGTGAGAGAACACAGCCTCATGTTGTTCCACAGGGAGGTTCATGTTGGACAGCAGAAGGAATTCCTTCACAAAAATGGTTTTTAAGAACAGACTGCCCAGGGAAGTGGTGGAGTCCCTATCCCTGGAAGTGTTCAGGGAATGACTGGATGTGACACTTAGTGCCGCGTTTTTGTTGACAAGTGTTCGATCAAAGGTTGGACTCGATGAGGTCTTTTCCAGTCTGAATGATTCTGTGATTGTGTCTCATGAACTGAGCAAATTTCCTTTATTTCTTGTGAAACATTGTGGAAAACCTGTAGGGAGATTTCTAAGATCAGCTTTAAAAGTAAAGGGGGGAAAAAAAGAGATAAAAAGCTCTGAAATTATATTGCTGTAGTATGTGAATGGTTCATGTTGTTTTCCTGTAAAGGAGATGAGAAGGAGTCTTACTTGTTTAGGATGCCCAGAAATTGAGGGATTTAATGTTAGAGCCAACCATGTAGATGGCTAATGTAGTTTTGTAGGAAACCTAAGCTGACCTATTTGCATTTATAAAGTAGGGAAATTATCCATTGAGTATTCTTGGAAGAGTTTTTAAGTGGGTACGACCAATAATAGACTGCAAGTCCATATGTATTTATATAAAAGTGGAAGAATAGAAATATTACGGTTTTCCTATCATTGGTATTGGATCGCTAGTTTGTGTCTGGAAACCTTCTGGAAGATATTAAAGGGGGATACAAAGAAAGTAAGCTTTGTTGTTCAGGAATTATGCTTGTTCAGGTAGATTCAAATTAAGCATATAAATTATTAATATATGTTCCTATCTATTTTCTAAATATTTAATATTTTAATTAAAATAATTGGTACTCGTTTACAGGAGACTGCTGATATAATTAAATTGATACTGATTATTACATTGGAATGCTATTGAATTAATGTTGACAGGTATGATAAGTCAATTAGTTCAACAGTCTTCTAAATCATGGTAGCTGATGGGAATGCTTACATAAGATAGGTAATATTAAGATAGTATTGATTACTTCATTTCAGATTGCAGTAGGTACAATATTCAGCTAAATAATTTCAGTGACAATTTGTTTCACATTTAAGTATTAATTTTGAAAATGACCCGTTTGTACTTGGCTTTCTTAAAAAGCCTGTCCCTGTAGATGAGAAGGCCTGGACTGTCTCTAAGATGAGCAGAATCATTCTGCAGAATTACATAACATTTTCTCAATCTAATAGATTGAATGAATTGCCTTTGAAATCTTTGGCCACTCTTGAGTCTGAAAACCTTTTTACTGGCTTTCAGACGAACTGTGTGGGGAACCTGGTCATGTAGCCTCTCAGGAATTACTAAATTTTTCGAATCAGTGTATTTGATGCAATACAAATAATTGTCATTCATCAAATTTATTTTTAGTTGCACATGTCACTTGCAGTATTTACTTTGCTGGGATGACTGTGGAATACTGTCATATTTCGGAGAATATAGTTGTTCTGATATGTCTTTTTCTGCTCATGAGTGGATACACTTAGAGAACTTTTTGCTTCTTAATGTTCTGGGCAAGTATGATCTTCCCTTCCCTTCTTGATTTATTTTTAAGCTACTGGCACTCAAAAATATGTTGAAATCTTGAATGGAGAATTTGAAGAGCTAATAGTCAAAGAGGTTGGAAGAGGAAGTTGTGGCCAGTACTGGAGTCAGATTGGAATGGGAATGGGATGTGTGGGTTGCCCTCTGTGCTGTCTTTCAGCAAATAATGTAGGTTGTATAAGTATAAAACTGCTGGTGGCGTTCTGAATTCTGCTCTCAGTTTCAGTGAAGCACATTATATAACAGATGTTTTCTTTGCCTGACAAAGAAATACATTTTTTTGGGAAGTAAAATATGTCTTCAGTTTTTTTGCAATTTTATTACTTTTATTAAAGTTGTGAAATAGGATTTAAGAGTAGTATTTCATTCTAACATTACTGGATACACTGGAATTTGCTTTTAGTGATTTTTATGGCTATCTGAATGAAAACCTTCTTATTAAGAGTAAATTCCTACTGAGTCCTATGTTTTTATCCCTCCACTTAGGGTGTTCACTAGTTATTAATTTGTAAGAACTAAATTGGAGTCAATTTCCTCTATTTTCTTTTATATTTCTCAAAAGGCAGAAAGGAATTTTGCACTTTTCTGAGAGCCAGGGAGTTGTGGCTGGTAAACTGAAGAGCATGTGGGATTTGGGTATGAATGGCCTCAGGAAATCAGGCTGCTACTCTGATTTAGTGTCCCTGGTGTGTGGAATTCTGGTTTTCGGTTGTGGACGGTCGGGACAGACAGTGATGGAGATCTCTATATTTGGGTTTTAGATCATGAGGTTTATTGCAGAAGGCATGAGGAAAGAAAGACTTGCCAGGAGCTGCCAGACGCAGCTCCAGGCAGGTCAGAGAAGTCTGAGAGGAGGCAAGAGAGAGAGACGAAAAGGTGGAGAAGTGAGGAAGAAGAGAGGAAGAGTGTAGAATGCGGAATATAGAGTGTAGAATGAAGGTCGTGCCCGTTTACGATACAATAAATCATCTTCTGTGTTGAATATTCTAATTTCCATTGACCAATCTAGAATAAGCTACAAATCTTACAACATTTGCCTACAGCCTATAAGAATCATTGCGTTAACCTATGGCGTTATATTTTAAACTCTAAAAGTTGCTTTTTGGACCCTCTGATGAGTTAGCAGGGTCTTCTCTGACCCTTGGACCTGTTTGCAAGCAGAGGGCATAGTTTAAACAAATGGGGATTACTTCCAGCGGGCTATACCATTGTTTTCCAGTTGTTCAGTAACTGGAGTTGGGTAACTCAAAGCTTGTTTTCATTTCAATCTCACTTATAGTTTTTGCCAGGTAATCGTATCTATACGGCTTTCCTATCCCATCTTCCCCAACACTGGTGGCCTGCTTGGTTGTAAGATTTGAAGTCTACCTCTGATGAATTTTGCCTGGGTGCACCCATGATTTGGTGAGTGTCCTGAATTAGTATTCATGTGCAATTGCAAAGGTTGACCACGTGGATCCCTGTTGTGAAGTTTCATGCAAATAACATCTACTTCATATTATGCCATCACTTCTGTCCTTTCAGTGCTCTTTCCCATTTGGGTTTAGAAGCAGGAGCTGGTGTCTGCTTCTCATCCATGGAGAGTCCAGGCAGTCTGGGAGCTTTCTGAAGTGGTGAGACTTGGGGGAGCCTGGTGGATACCCACTGGCTTGTGCATGATGCATACCTGATGCAGGAAGGGGCATTTGTTGCTTCTCACCTGGAAAGCAGCATCATTCTCTTTCAGGTTCATCTGTCCACTGCTGAAGCCAGTGATTTCTTGGTGGATGTTTTGTTGTTGTTGTTGTTGTTGTTTTTGTTTTGTTTTTTTCTGCGTGCATGCTGGTTTTTGACCTTTACTGTATTTTCCAAATTTAAAATTTTTAAAAATTGTGGCATCAGTATTCTCAATGCTTCTGTCATGTTACCATGCCAATTTTCTGTGTACTATCATATCTATGATTGCATGTAGCTAGTCAGATGCTGTTTTGATAACTGCTTATCTGCCAGTTGAAGTTTTTATTTACGACTGTTCTGACACAGCAGGAAATAATACCTGAGTCATAGGGGTCACATGCAACAGCAATGTCAGTCACTTGCGTGTGCCAGTCACCTCAGGTACATTGCAAGTATAAATACATGATGTGCAAATAGGTTTATAAATTTCAGATGGTTTCATAGCATGCCTTTGATATTTAAAATGTGACATGAATTGAATCCCTGAACTGAAATTTCTTGGCAGAATATAGCAATTTTATTAGTTGTAACTTAGATTGAGAAGTTTAAATTGCTATAGAAGTAGGATGCATCTCTGAGTGTAAGTTTATTCCTTGCATTGAGTAGCACTGGCAGGACATATTTCTGTTGATGCTCTCAGGGTTAAAGCTACTGTGGAAGTTTTGTGAATGTCTGCTCCATGGACACCTTCCTAATGAGTACAGGTTAGTGACAGCCAGTGTGAAATAGATCTCTAAATAAGAAAACAACCAGACACAGTAGAAGCAGAACCAGTAATGGAGCGTTTACAGAATTGTCAGTTTAAAAGGTATTTCAGGTTTCCATCTAGTGGTGGTATAAAATTCTGTCCAAGCCGTATGAGACAACACATGCATAGCCATGCTAGCTAACATACCGTTGTACTTGTTTATGTGTGTGAAACCTAGGGAATCAAAAGCCTTTATTATGTATAAATTATATAGGTAATAGCACATAATTCTCAGGACCTTCAGGGTTTTTTTAAGTTAGAGCTGCAGTGATCAGAAGTCTGTTATTTTGTACATTCAGAGATCCAACTACTCCTTGAATGTAAGTTTATATTATTTGCTGAGAATTAGGCTGATTCCTTTTTTCCAGTATTCCTTGACAGCCGTTTCAAAAAATTTAACTTGACACAGGTTACTGAAAGCAAATGGGTTTCTGAAAAGGTTTTCTTCAAGTTATATGTGTGCAAGTATGAGTGTTGTTAGATTTCTTGCTTTCTCTTACATGTAAACAAAAAAAGAAAAAAAAGGAAAGAGGAGCAGATGGGTATTCTGATTGTTTTGTCCCCAGTGTTACAGCCCTGTTTTTAGTATTTAAAGTATTTGCAGTAGAATTTAGAAAACCTTACCAGGTTAGGTTTTCTGATGAAGGTATTGAGGTCTGAACTTTGTTGCATTTTAAGACAATGTAGTGGGTCAAACAAACAGACAGAGTATGAATTGCAATTGCAAAGTTATAAGGATTTCTGCTTGTTTGTGTTGACACCTTCCTTGTAGCATTTGTTTGGCACTTGTGTGAATATTGTCAGCATGTAGTGTTTTGTAAGCATGGTAGGTTTTACTGCGTTGTCAGTGCATTTCCACTATAAACACTATAAACACTGCCAACTTTCTACAAGTGCTGTCAAGTACCATATTTTGTAATTACTGCAATAATATTATGAGTGCTGTAATTGCATGTACTGTATAGATGTGCCTTTCTGTCCTGTGTAGACACAAAATTGATATTTTCTGCAAGTTAAAATGACATCTGGAGCACATCAGAATAATTGTTTGGAAACTTGGTTTTTTTTCCTTCTTTCAGCATAATGTGAGGTTGCACAAATAGAGTTATGTATATTGGAGGATTTTAAAGCCCCAGATTATCATATATAGAGCTATACTTAGGACATAATGATGTGTACCCATTGAAGAATGAAAGGGTTTTTTATACAGTTCACTGATATTAAAGTAATTTAATTGAATATTGTTTTTTGCAAGAAGTTGAACCTCAGATTTTGACCTCATAATCTTTTATTTAGTGGCATCTTTATCACCATTCAAGTTGCTTTAGCTGACTTGCAATGCCAAGAGCTTTGGCTGTTTTGAGGCTGAAGCTGACTGTACTTACAACCATATATCTTCTCAGTGATATCCTGCTGTTTGTGCAGCTCACTCCTGGGAATCCAGTGAGCAGAAAATTTCTGCTGAAATATTTTTTGTTTCGGTGTCTCAAAGCTGGTAATTTCAAACTGTATTTTGAAGGATATAATTTAGAAAATATATTTAATCATAGTAGCTGATAAAATGTTTGAACTTAGAGCTTTTAAAGGTCATTTCCAAAAGTAATGTATAGTAATGAGGTATTTCTAATGAACAAGTTAGAAGTCATACTAGAAGCAGAGTTACTGAGTGTTGGATTTTAGGCTTATTGATATGTTGAGTCCTGTTATTATGCTGTTTTTTTTTGTTTCAGGGATATTAGTGAGAGACAGAGCAGTCTAAGATGAAAGAGAGCATGGTGAACTTCTTTCCTCACTGCAGTAACTAGGTAAATCTGTAAAATACCTCCTAAATTGACCTTGCACACATATTTCAGTGCTGGCTAGCAACAGACACAATGTGTAGATGCATCTTCCCTTTCTCTGTGGGAATTACCGAATGGCGTAAACTTGATAAACTAGTTTTATGCGACTTTATAGTATTTTTTTTCTTCTTGCTGAACTATTCTATTCTGTAATTTAGAGGAAATGGACATTATGTCACTGCAACGTTCTTTCTTTTTGTTTTTGTTCCTGAACCAGAATAAATGTGGTGGAAGGGTTTAAGTCCCCATCACCATTGCTGCTTTGGAGGTGTCATGGCTGAAGGTATTGGGTGGTGTTGGAAGTATTGATATTTGCATGGAATAACCAGAGCAACTGGGGGTTTTTTTTGGGGCCACCAAATACCATTTACTTGTAATCAGTTTCTTGCTTCTTATGGTTGCATAGTGAATGCGTGTGGTCTTTGTAATAGAATTTGGATTATACTAGGCAGTCTATATTGAGGTAAGAATTCATACTGCATTAGCAATCCTTGAAACTTCATCACCTTCTGACTGAAGTCTGTAATGCCCTTATGTGTACTCTCATGGCTCATTTTTGACCGGGCGAAGGACAAGTATTGTTCGTAAGTTTGCAGTTTTTAATGTGTACACATGATGGCAGCAAATACTTAACTACAGAAGCCTTGTTCCTATGCTAGAAGAAAAGTAGGATGCTGAATTTTCTAATATAAACTAGAATTCCTACAGATTCAATTCTTGTTAAATTATTTATTGAAATATATATTAAGAATTGTTAACTTACTGCTGCAGATTTTGAGAAGGATTTTCAATTAGAAAACTTTACTGTGGTTTCCACCTGGTTTAGTCACAATATTGTCATAATGTGCTTTCTGGTTTAGATTTGCATTGGTAAAGTGTTTGGACAATATTCTTGGGCACAGGGTGTGACTTTTGTGGATGGTGCTGTGCAGGGCCAGGAGTTGGACTGTCCTTGTGGGTCCCTTCCAAATTGGCATATTCTGTGTTTATAAAATTCAGATCAGTCACGGTAGTCCCCAGGAGAGTATGCCCAGACCAGATGGAGCCTCAGTATGTAGATACAAAACTCTTTAAAAAATTTTATTTATTTATTTTTTTTTCATAATGGATTATTGAGTTTTAAAGCATTTGTGTTTTTGGAAGTGTATAGTAATAGCCCAAATGCAAATTTTTTTTCACCAAATGAAAAACTTAAGTAATGTCACATTTTAGATGTTGTTACNTGAGTTTTAAAGCATTTGTGTTTTTGGAAGTGTATAGTAATAGCCCAAATGCAAATTTTTTTTCACCAAATGAAAAACTTAAGTAATGTCACATTTTAGATGTTGTTACAAAGTACGTTGGTATTGCATAGTACTGTTTAGAGTAGGAAGTTTTCTTTAAAAATGAAAATATTATTAATTCCTGCTTTTATTCTTGGACACCAGTGAAATATTTCACCTGGATCTCTTTCTCTTTTTTCTGTCCCTTTCAAAATGACTATGGCATGTGTCAGTCATCTACCGTGCTATTTTAAGCCAGAAAGTTACAGTTTGCCACAGTTTCAGGAATAAAACCTTGTGGAAAGTATAGGTCAGCTTTTGACTGTGATACAAGCAGGCTGCTCTAAAATCGAGGATATTTTGGTTCATGT
Organism: Pomatostomus ruficeps; assembly: GCA_013400735.1. Classification (NCBI taxonomy): domain Eukaryota; kingdom Metazoa; phylum Chordata; class Aves; order Passeriformes; family Timaliidae; genus Pomatostomus; species Pomatostomus ruficeps. The sequence goes on from VYZT01012478.1 coordinate 238,252, forward strand.
TCAATTACTTGTTCTGTCCGTATACTTTATTTGCAGTAGTTTAAACTTGATTTAATGCTTAGAATTAATTTTAAGATGTTCAGCAAATCATGACATTCAGTTGTTTTTTGGGCCTTTTAAATTCAGTTTATTGTTCACAGTGAAGTACCCTGGTGAGCCATTTAACATCCATTACAGTGAGTCATTGTAAGAATTTATTCAAGAGATCCAAGATGTGAAGGGTTTTAATGAAATAGCAAACATGTATTTTGTTCTTCAGTTCATCTGCTGATTGAGAAGTGAAGAGAAATCTCATTGGTGGCACTAGCAATGTTGTTCTGGTTCATGGGCAATTCAGTGCCATCAGTATAACTGAAAGGAGTTACACTGTTGAGAAAAACATCATCATCATATCAATCAAGAAGGAAGTTGCGTTGTGAATAATGTGACTCTGATTTAGCTTTTAAAAATTTTTATTATTTGTTTTACTGGTGAATCTGATTTTTGTGGAGTGCTTGTCTGCCACCAGGTGCCACTCCTCAGCAGCAGACTAGTTTCCCAGGCTTAACCAGATAGAGGAAAATAATTGTGGTAGACCCTTGTTTTTAGAAACATTGATGGCAGTTTGCCTAGGATTGTCTTTGTTTTCCTCAATAAGAACAACCTATGCTATAAACAATTAAATAATTTATATTTTACAATGGAGCTGTTTAAAAGTTTGTTTCCTGCTGATGCATTAAACCCCAGGCCTGCAAAAATGGTAGTGTGTGGGGTAAGATGCTACTGTTCTTCAAAGTTTTATGTGGAGCAATACTTACATTGAATAGAGGATGACCCAGAAATCCTTTAGGACTCAGGGAGCTTCATTACAGAAGATGGAAGGGTGTCCATGTTGGACTTGCTGAAAAGATGTAATGAGAAAGAAGTTGAAGTCTCGATGGCTTCCAATAGGCCCAGTCCTTGTAAAGCCTTTACACATATGGAAAAACAGATGGCCCAGTTTTAAGTGTAAGAAGGAACTAAGAAGCTGTGCAGTGAAAATAGACAAGGAAATCCTGGTAAGAATATTCTGTTTGTCATTTCTAAATTTGGAAAGACTCTTGTCCTGTGATTATGTGTCCTGGGACATAAGTAGTGACATACTGCTATCTCTAAACCTTTATAGCCCCCTTTTTAACAGCTGTTGTCTTGGATACAGGCAAGGCCTGCCATGGCCTCTGTAGACATCTGCAGTAGAAGACTATTTTGATAATTGGTAAATATGGTTAGACCACCAGAGCCTGGACAGAGATGATGGATGTCACCTTTCTATCCTCGACCCCTTCCATGAATCCTGTCTGCCAGTAATGGAAATACTCCTGATACAGCTGGCAAGTTTTTGATTTTTCACATAGATCCACCTGTGTGTGTTGTTGTGTTGTTCTAAAAGGTTTAGTTTTGAATTCCTGGTGAGAGAAGATCTGTTATATATATATGTGTATGTGTGTATATATGCGTGTATATATAGATACATAAAAATATATATACATGTATTACGCCTCCTCAACTTTAAAAATAATGCAGACTACTTTCTTGTGGCTGGTGGGAAACCTGTGAAGATCTGGCCATACCATTTGAGCCATGGAGAATTAACTGTGAGAAAAGCCATCTGTGCCAATTTTATTGCATTCCCCCATGTTTCCTGGGAAAGTTCTCCTTTAACTTGTTTGTATTCTATAGTTTGGGTTTCATTGGCTCTTCCTTGGAAGTTGTGTGTTCTGGATTTTGTTTTATTCCCATCACTTTCAGGAAAAAGTGTTTCTGGCTTCATCTGACATTACAACAAATTTGCTTCTCCTAAGGATGTTTTCTGTAACATTGATTAGTATCAGTTATCCAGTGTTAACAAATTTAAGTGTTTCACAAACTTAATTTTCTAGATGTTAACTATTTCCAACCTATTTGGATTGTTTTTTTCTGTATTCGTATATCTGTAGCTGTGCAGTATACCTGCAGAGTGTATTTCAGGGATCTGACACCATCTACTTCACTGAGTGTTTAATGGCTTTGACTTGAAGCAAAGCATGTTGAAATCATAGGGTGATTTCAGTGGGTTCTTCTGAAATTGCAAGTGTGCTGGACAGTCTTCTCAGTGGACAGCAGCTGTGGGTGAAGTTGAAGTTCCTCTCAGCTCTTTTACTGAAGTATGAAGGTAAAGCCATTCATGTATCAGAGTACTTGGTTAAGAGAAAGGAGTGGGAATTTTCCAGTTCGAGAACTTACACATTTCCTATTGGCATGCAAGCAAATCTTTGTATTAATTCTGCTTGACTACTTTCCAAAAGTTGTACTCTGCCATGTGGAGTCTTTGGAGACTTCATAGTGATGGGGTTTTGGAAAAAAATAGAAAAACTACACACCACAGAGGAGGTACTAAGACAAAAGCAAGCAGTGTATGAAATAAGCTTTTGTCTTGGGAATACAGCTCTTGCAAAGTGTAGGGACTGTTTGGCCGCAGCACTGTTGAGCTGAAGGTGGGTCTGTACTGCTGAATGGATGTACCTGGGCTGCTGGCAGTGGAACAGCCCATTGCCAGTGCTGTTAAACTCTTATGCTCCTAAGCAGGGTGGCCACATCCAAACTGCCTGCTGGGAGCAGTCCCCGATCTGTGCCAGCTCACTGGCTGAACTTGGGAGCTGTTTTGCAGAAAGATGGTTATCCTTCATCAAAACC
>VYZT01012484.1:0-74531 GCA_013400735.1 Pomatostomus ruficeps
TTTTTAAACTTCATGTTTCAATCTGATATTAAGACAATAAAAGGCTACCTGATATTTTGAAAACCTCATTAATTTCTCAATTTCTGCAATACAGGAGGCTAAATACAATACACCAGGGACATACACATTTTTCTCTTATCTTCAAAATTTAAGCTTATGATGATAACATCACCGAATAATGCACTAGCATACGCCTAAAGCCTCTCATGCATAGCTTAGTAGACTTATGAATAGCTGAAAAGATGCAGGAGAAATAAGTTGGTGACTTCTAAAGCTTCTCAGTTTTAGGTCTAGCTCAGCATCTTTAGATGTGCAGTCTGAAGTACAACAGCCTCACAGATGGCGTTGCTGTGTCCCTCCAATGCAGCTTCTTACTGCACAACTGATTTCACACTGATATGAATGTCTGCACACCTGCATAGACATCTGGCAATTTAAAACATATTTTAGAAATAGTATTTGACTTTAAAACGAAATGAACTTTTTTTTCCAGCGAGTTATTAGTCATTGGAAAAACAAAATTTTGGATGAACCAAATATGATTTGAATTGATGAGTAGATTTCACTGAAATGAAACTGGTAACATTATGAAAATCGTTCAATTTTTTTTTTTATTACTGTTGGAGACAATGAAGAGTTTTATAATTTATGAAATTTACAAAGAAGCATGAAAAAAATTATGCTTTTCCTTCCCTAAACAGAAATATCCTGTCCTGGGTGGATGACTATTTATCTAATCTGTGCAATGCAGAACATGGTTAATGTAAAAAAATTACCTGGTACAAAAGTTCCCACAAGGCACAAGTACTCCAGGTTCTCACTCTTCCAGTAAGCAAGGGATCTCAAGAAAGGTTTCACTTACCTGGAAAGAGTGACGCAAACTCAGAAGTATTGAATTGAGTTTCCATCCAGCCTCTTTTGCAAATTCAGAGATGCTTCTCTGAGCCCTTTATATTTTTCTAGCTATATTTCAATTTTTAAAAAAGCTATGAAAAATAACACAAAGTAATGGAGTAATTTAACTCCGTGGTTCAGTTTCCTATATAATTTATGAGTCACAAAATAAAATTACAATTGTTAGCATTTATTCATAAATTTTCATCTTTACTAATCTCTGCCTATAATAGTGTCTTAAATGTTTGTTTTCCTTTACTGTGGAACTACAGGCTGTAGTAGTGAGAGCTAAGTCTGAATCGGTTTTGGTTTTGTGAGATGTTAAACAGAATTTACATTCTTTTAATTTGAAACTTTTTAATATCCCTGAATTGAAACACTTCATTTGTTGTGGTGGAAGCTTTGACATAACATGAAAAACTTTCAGGAAACTGTCACCCTGAGCCAGTAGTTCAGCAGGTCAGTATACAGGACAGCTAAAATTTTAGCTCCTCTTAGGCCAGGAACCACCACTGTTGATCATCAGCCTTGAAGGACTGGAGTTATGGGTTCACTGAGATAAAATCTGTCTATAAATTGTCCCCTGGCAAGAGTGATAAAAAAAAGCACCTCAGCTTTTATTCTTACTCTTAATTCCTAAATTAATGAAAATTTATGATAATAAGGTTTGGAGTTTGATTAATAGTTTTCCTATTTAATGCATTCACTCTTGTGCAAGTAACAGCAACAATAAATAATTCCCTCTGCTGTTCAGAAATTTTCTCTTAGAAAAATCTAGAATTAAAAAATGAAAATACGAAAATGAAAATACTAAGTGGAAAACAATATGAAAAAGGAGAGAGAGAATAAAAATCTAACAAAATTGGTCATTTCTTTTTCAAAATATTGTGACAGTCTGGGAGGAATTTTTCTTAGATATTTGTCTTCTATCACATAGGCCTTACTTTATGTACTGCAGAGTAGCTCTCTGTCTAGTGGAAAAGCCTAGCCAAGACATCTTGTGACAAGAACCATACAAACCCACAACCACATAATGTGATTAGAGACTTTCCTTGTACCAAAATGCCACCTGCATTACCCTTGAGACTCTAAACTCTTGTTACCCTAGAGAAAAAATTATCTTGAGACATGGAAGATAACTGAGGGTTACTTGGCAACATTTGTATAAGAAAAGAAATTTTAAAGACCTGTAACTCTCTACATTGTAGGCCACAGTGATTGTGGGTTGCCATCATCCAAGCAGACCCCAAACATAACAAAGCCATTTGAGTTACAAGAGTAAGGACAATAAAATTTTTAAGCTTAATATATTTATAAGGTTGATATTGTCTAGCATGGATATATTCTGCAACTGTACAAAAAAGCTTCAGTCATTAACTACTTATTCTACTGAGGTAATAAAATGGGCTTCACTAGGAGATGCCATTTAGGCAAAGGGAGGAAGAAATTCATCATCCTTTACGTAAACTCTGTGCTCTCTCTCGCTTCTATTTCTCGATGAACTGTGATCAATAAACTACCTCAGGTTTGACTATGGAAATTAAGATTTCTTGTGCACTGTAGGAACTGCATACTGATGATCCTCACTGATTTCAGTAAATAAATTAATAAACTATTTTGCTCTACTGTGGTGATGAATTAATGTACTATAAAAAATATTGCAATAAGGTATTCCAGTGAATGCTTTCAGGTTGGTTACTCCTCTCAGGGCTTCAGCTGCTAATAGAGCTCCCATTACATGTTCACGGATGATGGCAAACCTTGATATATGGTCCTGCAATGCCCTCCTATTCTAATGCTTAGCATTATTCCAGAACGTTTTATTGATTAATACTGGTTCTTGCCACACAGTTTCACATGTTCCTGATTAACTCAGTCTCCTGATTAATTTGATATAAACTTGCTTTCCTCTTTTTTTAACATTACCAATAATTACTGGGTAAAGCAAAGTGTTGCACTACCCCAATACCCTTTCCCAGCTATGATACACACTCTGCAGCTGGCTTCATCTTGTTAATGCACTTTAGTCACTCATTCATTGAATATCAGATAAAACATTTTAACTGTTCTAATTACAAGTTATTTTTCCTTTCCAGTGTCTTGTGCACTATTTTACAGTTATTAATAGCAGCTTTTATATATTTTCATATCCAGTATCACAATCTTTGCTTTTGTTGTAGGCTGTAGCCATCTTGACAAAATCTCAGAAATGTTGTTAGCAAATCAGATATTTTAATAGAAATACTGGGCAAACTTAAATACATGAATTAAGTTTCCAAGCATGGATTAGGTAGCACTGAGGTCCTTAAATGAATTTCTTCAATATCAAAAGCTCCTGTTTAACTATGTTGTATAATGCAGGATATGTCTGAGTAGATAGATACCTCCCTGCTTGAAAACATTGCTCCCTGGAGTTTTAACTATGGACTGTCCCAGAATTACTCCAGCCTGAGCAGCCTGGTGATTATCACCTCTCTAAATTTCGCTGATTCCAGAGTAACCCAGGCATTTCTCAGAATGTGCTCAAAACTCACATGCACTCACATACAAATGTAGAAAATGAAATCTCTCACAAAACATAGCTATGACATCTGTTTGTTTTGAAATTACTAAAGGGAGAGAGCTGTCACTCATCTTTCTGAAGTGGTAACTTAGTGATTATTAGCCTTTCCCATGAAATGCCACAGTAATTTCCAAACCCTTCTACACTTATATTTCCAAAATACACATTTTCCAGAGTGGGAGTGAGGAAAGAGATTAAAGGAAAAGCACATTGTAGAAGAGGGAGATGAGAAAGATAACTTGCTTCTCAGCACTATTTCTACATGTCATCCTGATACTATTCAACACAACTAGAGAATTAAGCCTATGAGCTGTGAACAGTCAATGGCTGAAACAGTAGACTAAAGAGTCAATCGATCTAACAGCCTATCCTTGCCCTGTAAACCTTGACTTGTTATCTGCAAAACTCCAGCAAATAAGCAGACTGCAACCCCAGCATAATTTAAAGCCTTTGAGATTAGGGCTTGTATCTTGCTGGCAATACATGTGTATGTTAACTCCCTCACGCTGAATGAAATTCCTGTCTGCTGAGGATTTGTACCAGTAGGTCATTATCTAAAAAGTAATAACTTTACTGCCTGTTTTAAAAGAAAATATTCCTGCTTTCAAATACACATCTCAGGAGAGGCTCCTGAGATTTCATTATCAAAGATATATAGCCTTGCAGCATGTGACCATGCTCAGGAGAGAGGTGGCATTTCAACACAGTATGGCAGACAGTAATTTTTGTTTGTGGGAACATGGTGGAAATATAGTGCACCATGTCCCTCCCAGAAAGTGTTATATTACTGAAAAAAAGCCCAAAAAAACAGATGGTAGTTTCTGATCAGCAATATGAAAGAAATCTACTAGAGGAAAGGAAAGCATGGCAGTTTTTTGCATTCCATACTTAAACTGCATCAGGAATCATTATATTTGCTTTAAAAGTAGTGGTAGAGTAATATTTAATATATGTTATGTACAAGATCATGGGGTTGTACTGTTAGACTATAAGCACATTATTTGACCACTGCCCAGGTACTGGCTCAGGCTATGCTTATTCAGCAGGACATAGAAGACAACTGGACATGACAGGTAATACTCACAGACAGCACTAAAAAAGATATCTGGATCTCCCTGCCAGTTGGGGTCTGCTGTCCTGGCTGCGTCTCCTCACAGCTTGTTGTGCATCCCCAGCCTCCTCCCTGGCAGAGTGGAGTGAGAAGGAGAAAAGACCTCGACACTGTGCAAGCACTGCCCAGCAATAACAGTGTTATCAATACTGTTCCCAGCACAAATCCAAAGCATAGTCCATATCAGCTACTATGAAGAAAATTAACTCTGTGCCAGCCAAAATCGAGAAACAGTATCAGAAAAATTGTGTTTGAGTACAGGGGTAGCAAAGCTGGGGTCAAAGGGAAAGGGGTGAATGAGAACATTTTTTATGCTCACGGGAAAGGGACAGATTCAAGTGTGGGAGAAAAAGTGTTAAAGACCCGGAAAGGGGACAGTGAGGTAAACAGTGATGTAATAACTTGCTGGATGTTGAGCATAACCAATCTGCTTAATCTCTCATCCTAAGCAGGAAAAAGAAAAGCAAAAACCCAATCACGCCACACAAGTTAAACCATCCTTCGTTCCAGGGGATGGTGCAGGGGAGATGCAAAGATGATAGGCTGAACATGCAGATACCATCAGACTCATAGCTGCCCCAGGTCTGTTGACATCGTCATCTTATAATTGCAAACAAAAGCAACTGGCAAAGCTGCATCCTGGTCCTATAGTGAGCTCATCACCTTCAGGAGGATACTCAAACACTCCCACATCATATGCTATCAGCCTGTCAGTAGAACCCTGCTGCTGGTTTGATGAGTTTCAATTGAATTAACCTTGTGTAAACATGGAATAAAAAAGGCATGAATTAAATCTATGATAGGATTTATTTTGGCCATCATGAGCAGTTAGGTGGTTCTTGACTTAGTCTTTCACAACTACAACTAATATCAACTTCATAAGCACCACTGGAACAATATCAAAACTTTCATATAACAGAAAGGTAAGACATTTCTGATGGAAGTGAAACCAAACACGGTGTACATTATCATCAAATAGAAATCTAAGTAATTGAATTGTGTCCTGTGAAACACAACATTTTCACAGTCCCAAAACTTTTTCAAAGATAATGAATGAAAAATATTGAATTCCAGACTTACTGTGTTCAAATTGCTTTCTCCCACTTTTGAAAAGGACCTTACAAGATCCTTTTCTCCAACAGAAGCTCTAATTCCATTGTTGCAGAAAACTTTATAGTCCACTGACATCAGAACACACTTATTGAGAGTTATCTGTAAAACCATTAGATGGTGTGATTACAGATGGCCACACAAGTGGAGTTTCACATTACAGAAAACAAACAAAACAAAACCCCAATGCACACAGAAGTTATTTGCTGGAATATCCCTGAAATAATTTTGTGTGAACATACTGTTATAATTTCATAAGGAAAAAAGATGCATTTTTCAAGTTCTTTTTAGTTTCTTTGCTTTAATTTTAGAAATTTTAATCATTAGCACTCTTCTGAAAAAGTTTTTATAATGGTTAGGTTAAGCCTCTTATACACTGCATAACTATTCTAGCAATGGTGTTTAGAATGTTTTCATCATTCTGATTGTTCTTTGCAATTCTATTAATATTTTAATTACTTTTTGAAATTTCTATGCTGTAGACTGTTGGCTCAAGAAGTAAACCCCATGTGGAAGTTAATGAAATCAGAGACCCAAAATCCTCAGAGAGGACTGGGTTTTACTCATTATGTAGGTGCTTTATTGCTAGTAAACCTTTACCAACAAAGTTATTCTGACCAGATTTTATGAATACTAATAATACATAACATTTTCCTGCTTTAATTTTCCTGCTTCAATGTGTTAGCTTAAAATTGGTTTTTTTAATATATCACCACATTCATTTTATTAGCCATTAGAGAATATAGAAGGAGTAAATTAAGGTATATGTACTTAAAGTGAACATAATTTAAGCAAATTTAGCTATCTAAATATTTTGCAGTACAGTTGAGTAAGTTTTTGCTCAGATGATTTTAAAACATGTATTTTTTGTTTGAAGCTTACTTCAGATATAGCATTTATCTTGCTAAATATAACACAAATCAGAAAAAATGGAGGCTAGCAGTTGTAATTCAACAGTATATATGTTCAGATTTTCTTTAGCAGAGCCTTTTATTGCAAGGACAAACAATTCACTGAATGTGTCAAAATATATACATTAGTAAAAGACCATTACTGTTATTGCCACAGTGACATAGCATAAAATGTGTAAAGCCTTAGGAGAGGTATTTGCATTTATGTGTTCACTCTGTCTTCTGTTACATTTGTGGTGGATTAAAAACACATATGCATAATAGGAAAAGGATGACAATTATACATCCATCCGTTTTTTTCAAAATAGGAGCTAATTAGAAACAGAACCTAGTTGTGGATAAGTTTGTGATATATTACAGTTTTAAATCATATTACAGACACACTATGTAAAATATACAATGTACAATAAAAAGAAAGCTATCTCCAGAAATTATAATAGAAAACTCACTCTCAACATGTGAAATTTGTCCCATGAAAGATCTCAGAATAGGACTGAACTTAGCTCTTGCTTTGCCCAAGAAGTAATACTGAAAGCTCTTTAAATCTTTCTTTACTGAGCTTAAATCTGCTAGATGGGTGATGGAGAAGTTTCTAGTGAAATTTTGCTTAAATTTGCTTTTACTTGATACATGTGAAGAGAGCCTTGGTGGATGTGGCTCATTATGAAATGCTGGGAAGAGAATTCTGGGATTATGCAAGGCTTGTTATGTAATGCTTGAAGGAGAAATTAAGATGGGGAAAGGGAAGGGTTATGGTGCTTTGAGGAGGAGCAAGCATGGTAAAATAGAGGGAATACAAGGCAACCTATCTTTCCTTCTTATAAAATTTCATTTCTAACTGGATGAGGGCTGTCTATTCTCTGCATATTTGTTTATTTGAGGCCTGAGTGGAGCTGCAAGAGGCAGACCAGGGGTCAGAGCCCATGTGTCCATGGTGCAGCACCTGGAGAGACCAGAATGTGTATAAGGGGTGTGTGTGTCCCTATGTGCAGGTACTTCAGTAGTGAGCATCAGAGCAGACCAGCCAGAGAGCAGAATAAGGCATTTGGGATCCAGGTATTGGAGATGTCATAGGTTTCTGAAGTGATCAAAGAATGTGAGAGTTTGCTGTGGTGCGCTCCGTGGGGGCACTGGGTGTCCGCCCGCGGTTCCAGGGTCTGTCCGGGCTGCTCCAAGGCACGGGTGGGCTGGGAAAGTTCCTGTAGGGGTTCACCTAGCTCGCCGATGGTACGGGCATGCTGAAGAAGGAGAGACAAGTGGAGGGGCTTCCCACATGGTTTATTCGGCACTGGGGTTGTGCCGGGGAAGCACTGGTACAGCGTGTTACAGTTACACAAATACAGGCAAGAGGGGGTGGGAGGAGGGTCCAACATCCAATAGGGGAGGAGAGCTAGGTTTAAATTTGGTGAGCTTTGTGTAGGATTATGCAATACAGAGCTCTCCAAGGAGGGGAAAACCGATACCAAGTGGGGGAGGGGGCAGCAGTGCCTGGCCATGAGAAAAACAGAAATCTGGCCAACGGCACATTGCAACAAGAGTTGGCTTCTGGAAGAGCAAGCACATGACTGGAGAAGCCAGGATTCTGCCGTCAGATCTGGATGTGTCTTTAGCTCTGTGCCAGCTACTGAAAGGTGCATTTGCATGTTATTCCATGAGACAGCTGGGGAGGCCTGGTGAATCTGGTGGCCAGATGCTGGGCAAAAGCCTAAGGCCAGCTACTGGAGGAAACCATGTTATCTATTCTTATGTATTTTCCTTTACTGATTTTTATCTTGGTCAACCAGAGCAGGATCAAGATTTTTCTGCTTTTATTTCATCCGTGTTTCTCTGTGTGGCCATCCATGTGCATACTCACATGTGCACCGTGTGTCTGTATGCACATGTACCTGCTGGGAGCACACGCTCATCATCGCTACCAGCTGCACTCGGAGGAACTGAGCTGCTGAGCTGCAGCAGTCTGACTCCTGATGAACCACCAGATCTGGCAACCCCTAACAGTTCTTACTCTCAAGACTACCACACTTTCCCCCTTCATGCATTTCAAGATAAGACTTACAGGACTTATTCAACATTTGTTTGGAGAGAACAGAGAAACATTTTGAAGAGCTAGAAATAGAAACTACTGGGAAAACAACTGTTATTTGGACAGCTCAGAACAAAGCTAGACACAAAGGACAGTGCAAGGTAAAATAAAAAAAAATGCAATGAGAATTTAGCAGAAGAATTTGCATTGAAGTAGGAAAAGCAAGACAGAGGTTTTACTAATCAGTAAAATTTAAATACTGGAGTAGGATAGCAATAATTACAAAGAGAAGATGATAAGGATAAAGCTAACAAAGAACTGAGAAACGGCTGTCATTTGGCAGTGAGCCAAAATGGAGCAAGGCATGACTACAAATTGAGATATTGTCAGAAATTTGATATTTTTATGGAATACCACTAATTATCTAGGGAAGAACAAATTTATAAGAGTATTAGTCTGTACATCTGAATTTCTAAGTAATGAAACAAAAGCATCATCTAAAGCATTGGAGTTCCACAGAGGTGTATTTCTTTCCCAACTCTTAAATCAACAAGCAAAGACAAGCTATGCATGATCCCTCCAGGGGAAAAAACAATAAGCAAAACCCCCTAAAAGCAACCAAAATTTACCCAAAAATGTCTGTTGAAATAGTAACTTATTTCAACATCAAAAGAGTTCATTCCTTCAAATACTCAGTAAATGAATGTATCAGAATGGTTAAAGAGTATTTCTACTCTATAATTACTACCTGAATTCTACAAACTCACAGTTAAAATCTGACGGTTAGAATGAGTAAACAGTTGATCAATAGGCTGGACTACAAAACAATTAAAGAGAAGAACCTGGAAAATCACAAGTTGTTTCTAAGGAGATGTTAAAGATTTTTCTTTATTTCAATAAAATAATGGGACCTAAGAAAATCTTATATTTAATGACCCCTTGGTCATTAATATTTTCATATAAGTTATTTTTGGGTTCCACACTCTGGCAATATGAAAGATACAGAGGCTTCTGGGACTTTCAAAGACGTATAATAAATTTTTGTGAAAAATGGGGAAAGCTTTTGTTGAGGCTGTAACTGGCAGAGTTGTGCTAGCAGAGTGTTTTGCATAGTCTGCTCTATTCCTACAATATCGTCCGTGTCTGTTAGTCACATATCCAGAAAGGTACAGCAATTGCCAGTGATGGATGATGACTGAAAATATCTCACCACATCCCAAAGGAAAGATGCAGCTGCAAGAAACAGCCTGTAATATATTATTCTTATGCTGGAAAACTTGGGGACAATTATTGTTCCTTTGAGAGATGCTGCACCCAGCCCTTTTGTACTGGGGACCCTGGTATGAGACAAGACAGGACAGTCAAGAGCTTTGCTGATATAATGCTAATAATTGCACACTAATAGGCTTCCTTGGAATCCATGTATAATTCAGTGCTGAATTTCTCTTTAAGAAAAAAAGATTAGTATAGGTAGATGTATGAATCTGGGACAAATTTTATAATAAAACTGGAAGAGTAATGTACCTAAGATACCAAGCTCCATCCAAGCCCTATTTGTCTAAGGTTAGGAAGCCTTTAGGTTGCACGTAAAGATATGCAATGTGACTGATATTTTCAAATTGCATAGAATTGATTACTAAAAGAAGAAGAATTGTGTCTCACTTTTATATTTATAAATATTTATTCTTTTCTAAAATGCAAAGTGAAGCTGTTCACTAAGTAAATAAAAACAACAAAGAAAGCCTCATAAAGTACTGGTCATACTTCTGCAGTCCCTCAAACTACTACACACAGAGAGAATCTCTATTTTTTGTCTTTAAAATGGAGGAAGAACAAATGAAATTATATACATTCTGGGAAGAAAAATTAATTGGAGGTCATGCAACCTAAATTTTAAAATTAGTTCTATTTTTCTATTTGCAGCATTCAGCAGAATGCAAAAATACTTCTGTCTCTTATTATCATTTTAGTATAGCATCTTCAGAGCAGTAGTAATAATTCACATACAGAAAATTTTTATACACAAACTGAGAAATTGAAACAGTACTAGCCCTTGACAGAGGGCTAAATCTAATAAAATTTCTGTCCTTTCTAATACCAAAGATTACTGCATAAGTTAACCAATTTAAAGAAGATCACTGTACAAGTAAAAGTTCATATACAGTGCGTTTCCTACTGCGATGGCAGACTAAAATGTCCATTAAAAAATGAATATAAGGAAACAATAATACATTTCACTGTAAATGTCAAGTAGTGCTATTCTGAAAAATGTCACAGTAATAATATCATGGAAATGGTTCCAGCTAGTATATACTATGTGGTCACATTCAGTGTATCAATCAAGGGAAGTTAATATTATCACTAGTTGCTCGAAGAGCATCTAACTATCTTCTAGAGTAACCGCTCTTCTAAAGAAAATTATGCAGTTACAAAGTAGCCAAATATTAAAATTTGATTTATAGAACCTGGACTAAAATGCAATTTCTTTTATATTAACTTCAAAATTAAAAAATACATGTGTACTTGGGAACTCAAGGCTAGAAGATTTCTGGATCAGTGGCTTTAGCTCCTGTTACTGAAGGCTTACATAGTGTATAAGCCTTCTTGTACATTTCTTAAGCTTCATCTTAGATGGTTTTTGAATTTTTTGTCCTACACTGCTCTGAATAAAATGTTGTTCCAATACTTGACTGTTCCCATGGTTTGAAATTACTAATTAGCAACATTAATTTATTCATGCTCACATTATATTCTTTTCTTCTTTTGACAACTTTATCCTTTAGCTTTAATAGGTCTCTTCTTGCCTGATTTTTTAGTGTCTAAACGAAGAGTATTGATATTCTCTCTCCTCTTCCTTCTACTTAAGTAAGTCAAAGCCTTTTTTTTTTCAATAAGACAGGTTCTACATTTTTATTTTCCTTGTAGCTGTCCTTCCCTATATCTGCTGGTAGACTTGATCAGTGCAATATCTCAACAAGATTTCAGCTCAGTCCTGCGCAATAACACTCAGCTCTGCTGGAAATAATTCATGTGTTAAAATCTTAGATTTCATTTACTTTTCCCATTCTACCATCATATGCTGGAGAGGTTTATAGGCATCCTTTGGTAAGTAACACAACCAAGTTTTATTGGGCTGCCTGAAGGTCATCAGATGAAAACCTGTCGGTGCACAGGATAATTCTGCTTTTCCCAATTTGCCATGTTAACTAAGATTCCCTGTGTCACCATCCGACTCCTTTATATTGACTGTACTTTCTCATGATTTCTAATCCATCAGTCTTCTGTGTTAACATACAGCTACCTTCAAACTGATATCACTAATATTAAGGAGGAGACAATAAAAAGCCATCAGGCAAAAATCTTTTTAAAGTCAGGCACAACTTCCTAAAAATTTTGACTACATGCTGGAGCTCTTTTATATTTCCCTGGCTTGTCATGCTGTGCCACAAAAGAATTATTGCTTCTCTAAAGCAATACGGAAATTCCTAAAAAGGGATTAGTACAAGTGAAAACTTTTTTTAAAATGTCTGACCTATGATGGGTAAACAGAGTAGAAATATTTTATTAAAAAAAATAAAATAAAAAGATGAGAGAGAGAGAGAGACAAAGAAAGGAAGGGGTGAGTATGAAGACCAACAAAATAAGTAAGTATATACATTTTTACTGTGATATGGGCTGATGAAGCTGCAGAAAATTGAAATATAAAAGTAGAAAAGCAGAGACTCACATATCCATAGTCAAAACTAAAGATATTGGAATATTATGTTGAAAATACATGCAGTCAATCCAAGCAGTAAAACTTAGGCCTTGGTGAAGTAATTCTGTATTTCATTGAGAAGAATATCTGGGTAATTTAAATTTTTTTAAGAGAAGTGATACCACAAACAACTTTATCAGTAGTGCTTGCAGCTGAATGAAATGTCACAATGCAGGCAGGATTTAAATCTGGGCCCAGGACTAAGCTGAGCATTGTAAGAGTTGGTTAAAGCATCAGCTTAGCCATAGTGCTGTTTGGAACACAACTTTGTGCTCTGAAACCTCCCTGCAGTGCAGGGGAGCAGTAGCACCTTGCAGTGAGATCTACAAGACACTGGCACAGTTACAGGCAGTTGATAAAACACACTGAGGATAGACAGATTTTGAGGAGAACTTTCAAAAGTTAAATATAGTACTCCAAGTCTAAAACTAACTTGAAAGTAAGATTTTAAAACTCTATTTTCTAAGTATCTGATAAAAACTCATTCCTTGCCTTTGAAATACAACATAATAAAACTATGGATTTTGTTTTCCATTTCTGTATAAATTCTAGGTATCCTGTTAAAAAAGTTTAATGTAGGCTTATGAAAGGAGTTTTTTGCAACAGCTGAGTATGCTCAGTGGAGGAAGTTTGCCATCTACAGGATCTATAAAGACTAAGAGATAATTCATTCTAATTCATTTCATCCTGTGTCATTGGATGAAAAAAGAAAAAGGGATTGAATGGATTATATGGAATTTGTTTTGGGTTGTTCCAGTAACTCTTCACCAGAGGGAAGGACTGAACATATCAGGATAAGAGAGTAGAACTGTTTTCTGGTTCTGCTTGCAGATTCTTTGCTCCATTTAAATATTCATACAATTCCACTTTAAAGTGAAGCCTTAGGATTTGGAGACATTTTTGTAATAATTTCCTTTCACGGATGAAGGTGATAATTCCATCAGTTGATTGGGTGATTGAGACCATCATGGTGTTGCGTCCCACCTCTGAGTTGAGGCAACTGAGGTTCTTGAAAAGAGAATCCTTGGGGTAGATTGGAGTGAAATGACACTGAATGACCAGTGTATAAACATATATATATTATCTACAGAAATAGCTATACAAAAGTATAAAAATATGATCTAAGAAAATATATGAGGAAAAGAAATAAAGACAAAGAAAGGATGAGAGTAGACAGTGAAGATGAAAGATATCAACATCTGTAGATTCAACAATGAGAAGAGTAGATGTCTGTGGTCAAAGTGATGGTCACATGCCTTGATCCATTTGGGGTGGGCAAGCCTACAAAACAAAGAGTTCAACAGGCTGATGTACATTTAGGTTCAGGTGGGAATGCTCAGGTATCTCCCCTGGGGAGAGAGTTTTAACACTGCTAATCATGCACTGTCCTCTGATGGAAGGCCCCAGAAATGAAGCATCGGGAAATGATTCAGTGGTCATTGCAGATGTTATTTCTTCCATAACTTGGGGTGATAAGTGTATGAGAGGTTGCTTCTGTTCCCACAGTTTGCCACAGTGGGAATTTTTGTCCATATGCATTAACCAGGATGTACTCACCAGATCTCCCCTCTGCCAGGCTTGCAATTAGTGCCTCCCTGTCACAAATTCCTTCCTTCTGTGCTTATCTCAGGCTCACTGAGGTGACTTATCCTATGGCAAGTTCATCCTGTGATCTTGACAGTGTTTGAGACAAGCAACTGTGTTTTTCAAATCTTTACACATGGGGTCACGCAAAGTCACAGAATCCCAGAATGGTTAAGGTTGGAAGGGACCACAGTGGGTTGCCGCAGTACCGCTGGCTAAGGTACCAGGCTCCCGCCCACAGTTTCAGGGACTGGCTGGGCTGCTCTGGGTGCTGGAGGGCTGGTTAAGGTCCTGCAGGGGTTCGCCTAACCCACCGGTGTTCTAGGGCGCCGAGAAAAGAGAGACGAGGCGGAGGGGCTTCCCAAGGTGTTTTATTTGGGCACTGGGTTCGTTCTGGGAAGCACCGGCACAGCATTTTACAGTAATATATATACCATCGCGAGTGGGGCGGGGGAGGATACAAAACATCCTATGGTGTAGGGATGTGGGGTTTGAATTTAGCAGGCTTGCAGCAGATTGGGGAATATAGAACCTTCTGGGGGGAGAAACCAAATACCGGGGGAGGAAGCGGGGAGACGGCAGTGCCTGGCCATGGTAGAAATGGAAACCTGGCCATAGTACCCCTCAACAGTGGGTCATCTGGCCCAACCTCCCTTCTCAAGCAGGATCATCCCATAGCACAGGATTGCATCCAGACAGTTCTTGAATATCTTCGGTAAGGGATACTCCGCAACCTCTCAGGACAATCTGTTCCAGTTCATGCCCACACACACAGTAAAGTTTTTCCTCATGTTGAGGTGGAATTTCCTGTGCATCAGTTTCTGCCCATTCCCTCTTGTTTTATTGGTTGGCACCACCAAGAAGAGCCTGGCTCCCTCTTCTTGACTCCCTTCAAATATTTGTGTATATTCATAAGGCTAAACAGGCCCAGATCCTTCAGCCTTTCCTCATAAGGGGCTCCAGTCCCCTAACTGTATTCATTGCCCACTGCTGGACTCACTCCAGGAGCTCCATGCCTCTCTTGTACTGTGGATCCCAGACCTGGACAACAGCCTTGAGTCCTGCAGCAGCACTATGAAATGGCACACTGATCCATCTTGATGCTCTAGGTAACTTAGTCTTTCATTTGACACTTTGGAGCCCTTCTTTTTCCAATTCCATCTGTAGGGTCTCTCACGACTCTTGAGAAGCTTAGCTCCCTGTGCTGCAAGGATCCAAGGCCCAGCACTCACAGGGCCAAGCCTTGTAATATTAGTAAAGACTTCTGAGAAAACTGTGAGGAAGATAAATGCACAGTCAGAGTCAGGAATGATAAGATGGGGGTCGTTAGTAGATAAATAAGTACAGGTCCCTAAAGGAAGAAAATAATGAAGCTCATCAGGGTAATTCTGTTATATGTATACAAGAATATTATACAACTAAAGTTAACTCCACATTTTCAAAAGACATATTGTGAGAAACACAACTTTTCATTAAAATGGTGTCTAAGATGCACAAGAGGAATTAGGAATTTGATTAGCTGAAGTGCTAATTAAACACCAGAGCTGTCAAAGCTGGGATGTCTCAAATGAAGTGTTGAGGTACCTAATAATATTTTAAGAGTAAAAGAAATAAATAAATTAGAAGTGAGGCATCTGTAGGGTTGTATGACCATGCAAAAGGGAATATTTTGGATTAGTATTTTCCAGGTCACAGGTCATGTTCTGAGATATAATATTAATTCCATATCAAGATGGGCTGGCAGAAATGCTTAACCAGCTTCTTGAATGCAGATGAAAGTACTCAAAGTAGACTAAGCTAATGAAGGAAATTGTTATACCAAGCAATAAAGAGGAACTTGGCAAGGCTAGTACTTCAATGTTGATTCTGTTTGCAGTATTGAGATTTTAGGGTGAGGTTTCCTAATAGTTTAAACCAACCTTAAACTGGGTTTATGCAATTTTACTTCACTAATTTGTGTTAGCACACATGGGAGTGTGCAGTTATCCAGGTCAGGGAAATAATCTGGCTAAAACACTATAGCTATGGAGGGGAAGTAGAAGAGACAAGAAGGAGTTAGCTTCCTCATGAATCAATCAGTGGAAGGAAGAAGCAGAGGCTGACCATAGAACTCTACACATGTAATCCATTAAAATATAATCAGTGTAAGAATATTTTGTTAATAAATTCTTGATAATTAATCTGTTCATTAATATGGTTTTAATAAAATAATTTTATGTGGTCATGAACAACTATGAAATGGCTTATTTAATTTGACGCTTTTTATTTTTCACAATAAAATATCATAGAGGATTTCTTTAAATAACTCTTATGACTCTTCTATTCTATACTCTCAGGTATGTTTCCAAGGTCATAAACACAAAAGTCTACTGCAACACTGTTCTTGCCAGCCAGAATTTTCCATATTACAGAGTGCAAGAAGTAAACCAAAACCAATTAAAACATATTCTGCAATTTTGTTTAGCAGATATTCCTATTCTGATTACGACTAGCACTTAACAATGATTACTATCAGTGACAGAAATAATCAGATTTTGTGTCCTTACTGTGATTGCACAGTTTCTCTATTGTCATCTTTTTCTTGTTCTATGTTTTCCTATAAAGATGGGGAGTCTGGGTACCCTATTTCTAGAATTCTGTTCTTATCTAGAGTAAGAATACCTTTTTAAAAAAAAATCAAAGGTAGCAAGTTGTGTGACTGTCTGCATGTGATTTGTGTTGTTTACTTGGCATGTCGTTATTTATATAAATGTTTTCTTAACTCCTGTTAATGTTTTCCTGTCTGATAATTCATGTAGTTATTTCCATGATTATTTTGTTATCAGATAGATAGACATGTTTTCCTGAGTACTTGCAGCACTAGCAACATCATGTATTAGTTGTTTTACTTACAATTTTTCACCTCATTTTTATATTTGTATTTTGATTTTCATATAATCATTCCTCTGTTTCTCTCTTTTGTTCTCTTAAACATAAATATTAATGTAGACCATGTATTGACAAAAACAATGTCAGAAAACTCAAAAGATTTTTATCAATACGAATGTGCATCAGAAAATGAGGTTCTTCATCTGGAGTTTTATATGGCAGTACTGTACATGTTTTCAGTGTTGCTGTCACATATTGAAAGGCACATAAAAGCACAGTTGCCAGTAACGTTTCTCCTGTACAATGTACGTGACAGTGCTGCCATAGGGAATGTGCAGGGATTCACTCTTCTCCCCATAAGCCAGTTGGTGCCAGCTGATTGCCATCATGCCTCCAGTCCCACCAAACATCACATTCACACACGTGAGCTCCTTAGTACAATTGAACTTGCTTTGAGCAGAAGACTGGAATAGGTAACTTGAAGATGCCTTCTGATTTAAATTATTCTGTAATTGTGCAATTAAAATTCAAGGAGTGTTCTGACAGTCAATGAATAATTAACAGAGATAGTTTTCAAACAGGTATAAAGCTTTCTCCTTACAAAAGAAAACAAATAGATTTACTTTCCCTTGTGTATGTCAAGTAAAAATTCTGAAAACATGCTTTTGCTTTCAATCTGTTGCATTCCAGAACAGTACATGCAAAAGGGAAAATACTAGAAAGGAGACAAAAAGTTGTTGTTAGCCTGTTTAAAATTTGTTTCCTCATTAGTTGTGCTGCTTCTGAAGGGAGAACTAGGGTAAATAGAACTGCATAGACTTTAGAGAGGTGTTCCCAAATATCTGGGAGAAAAACAGCTTGCAATGAAAACTTTCATCATTGGATACACAGAGTAAACATTCAGTAGGCTGAGCTATTCAATAAATGTGTTTAATTGATACAAATATCTAGATCCTGATTCGGTTATTTCTGTGCTGCATCATTCATTCCCTTGACACCACATAATAAAACAAAGCTTGAGTATGATTTTTTTTTTTTAACTGAAACAGACCTTATTCTCTCTTTGAATTTTTTTTATTATATAGAGACAAGGATAAAATAAACCTGTGTACAATTACATCTCCAAATAGATCCTGTATACTCCTGTTTAAGCATTATTTGGGAATGTAAGTCCCATATCATTGCCCAGGTGTTTTGCTTTGTTTTATTAGGCAATATGGGACCATAGCAATATTCCCATGATAATCTTATGCATCACAAGATGGGGAAAAATTGTCTTTAGTCAGTTTCTTTCTGGTCCTATTTCTTTTCTACAGCTCTTATGGCTCTCCTACTCACTCTGATTTTGTATTTGTTTTTATTGTAATTCGTAGTAGGTCTCTATTGACTTTATTTCTTCTGGCTTTTGCCAACTAAATGCAAGCTTATATTCTCTAACGGCTATACTGAAAGAATGTAATTCTTCTAAGTTATCCAAACAAAAAATTCACAAATCCAAAGAAATAGGGCTGATTTACCCATTAAAAATCAATTCATTTCACATCATGGATAATAAATTTCCAGTCATTTGAACATTTGACTGTTCCTTGGTGTAACACAACACTTGTCGCCAACAGACCATAAATCTCTTTACAAAGGGGAGTAACAAACTTATTGCCCTTTTTAATGGTCCCAACTGGCAAATTTAGTATTTGGTAACAGAACCTTCCTTTTTGTCTAATTCATGATTATTTAAACATGCCATCACACAAAAACAGCCTTTAGTTCAACAATGGCCCGTTATGCTGAATTGTCTTGTACAATGCATTTTGGAAAAAATAAGCATATAAGTGCTCAGTAAAATGCCAGCAGCTTTTGGACACTTCATCAGTCTTGCTATACAAAAACATTCCCTTTTGGTTACTTGATTTTTATTTGATTTTTGTAGTCTCAGACCCAGCTGCTTCTTTGCATACCAGTCTAGTTCTTTCTGAACATTATCAGTCTGAGACAAGCAAACACTCTAATTTTATATTGATGCTTCTTTTTTCTATATTCTCAGACTATTTTTCCTATAATTTACCATCAACAAAGCTTCTACTGTAACAGAATACAATAGCATCTTCTGTAGCCCACTATACTCCATGGCCCATCATGTCCTTTGAAGACAGTCCTCATAAAAAACTATGTGAAGACTTTTTGTGAAGGTGAAATTATCTCTGTTTCATAAAATTATTTCAGGTACAGAGTTAGATCACATTAGAGGTAAAATTTCATTCCCTGGTTTTGAGATATGTTTCACTGCAGTTCTATATAGCATCTAAAATACCCATATTTTGGTATTTGAGATAATATACTTTTAAAAATATTTTTGGAGCTAAATCCAAGTATATTACAGCTTATATTAGATTTTTCTAGATTGCATTGCTTTCCATTGATAGTGATGTGATGTGCCCTTACTACAGTGTCCTCAGTTTACATGCCTTTTGTGATGGACAATATAGTAATTACTTCTCAATCTGGGCACAATTTATTCAGAAATTGTCTTGCATATGAGTTGACAACTGTTTTCAGAAAAGCTCTAAAATTTTCTCTGGATGCATATGCTCAAATGGTGACTGCCATGTAGGTGTCAGAGAGTTTAAGCACTGATGCCATGTCATGAACATTGCCAAGTAATGTTCTTAAGTAGCAGTTGTCCCAATATATCAGTAAGAGGTGTTTCAAAAAATATGTCCTGTGCACAAAATTAAGTTAATTATATCTGTAACCTTCTATAATGCATCTTGTTCTGTGGTGCTTACACTGTGACAAAGACTTCTGTCATCTGGCTTGAATCCATGAAACAAGTATTTGCCCTTCACATTTTTCTTTCATGAATCAGATTGTATGTGGACTGATTTTAATATTTTGCGCTTCAGTAATGATAACACTTTGATGACTAGTCATATTCTCCCTAAACTGATGCTCTTTCTGGTCTTTAAATATTTGACTAGTACACATTCAATTCCATAGATTCCACTCTTGGGCTGCAATTCTTTCTTTTCTGACCTTGTGTGAAAATGGAGACAGGTCATCAGGCTTTTAATTTGCCATACGGTGTCTTGAAAATTCATGTTCAAATGGGTTCTCATCAACTCTGGTTTCTCAAAGTGGTTGCTTTTTATCTAGAATAATGTAGAAACTAATTGCTGCTGTCCTAATAATCTACTAAACTCTCTATGAATTAGAGAAATCTAAATTTCACTTCCATCTCTGCTAATTCACAAAGACAAATCCACTTTAGGTAAATCCTTTTTTTTCCCATATCTGGGTATCTCTGAATCTATCACTGAAGACTACATACTACATTCATTATGCTGTCATGCTTGTGAGGAGGTGTCACCTCTTACTCCTATGCAGAAGGGAGAACCCAAAATTCATAGATCCACATGGGTAAAAAAGAATGGCAAAAGTCAAAAGGTCCAAAAAAGCTCACAAAATTTTGTTAGCATACTACACACTCAACATGGAAATTGGTATATGCTCTGCCCCTATCTTCTAATAGTAAGAGGAATAAAAGCATAAAAGAAAAGAGGGAAGACAGAGAAAGTGAATAGGAAATCAAACAGAAGAGAAAAGGGGATCACCAGTCCTGGGTCCAACATCCACACACTGGAGCAGTTCATGAAATACTGCAGCCCATGGGAAGGACTCACTTTGGAAAAGTTTCTAGAGAGCTGTCTCCGGTAGGAGGGGTCCCACACTGGAACAGGTTACAACAGTCAGGAGCAAGAAAGGCAGAAACAATGTGTGACAAACTGATCATGGACCCTATTCCCTGTTCCTCTATGCTGCTGGAGGAAGGAGATAGAGAATTGGAAATAAAGTGCACAGGAAGAAGGGAAAGGTTGGGAAAGCTATTCCTAAGATTTACTTGTCATTATCCTGTTCTGATCTGTTTGGTAATAAAAGCATTAATTTCCCCAAGTCAAGTCTGTCTGGCCTATGGCAGTAACTGGTGAGTGATCTCTCTCTCTGCCCATACTCAGCCCGTGAGCTTTCCACTGTATTTCCTCTTCCCTACCCACTTGAGGATGGGGAGCGATACAGTGGCTTTGATCAGCACCTTGCGTCCAAGCAGGAGTAGCACACCACAATATGCAATATTAAGATTCTATCAGACTGCAGATTATTGTTTATTTTACTTCCTGATACTGCCTGTGGGTGTACGGAGCTGGTCATACTCACATTCAGCAAGAAATCTGTGACATTGACCGTAGTAAATCTCTCTTGGGACATAGAAAATTGGCAAACTAATTTCTGTGTTTGTGATGCTTTATCTCAAAGGATGGCAGATCAAGGACTGACATGTTTCTAGATATGTGCAATTTCTCTGCTTGAGTTCTTGGTTTAACTATTTTATCCTGACTCTGAAGTGAGATGATGGGTCCTCCAAATTTAGCTTTGTTTACTGTCTTGTGTGAGAGTTTATGTTACCTTGCTGGCATTTGATTTGGACTTGATTACTCTTTCTTTGTCCTGTTACTATTTGGGAGCCTTTGTAGAGGACCAATTGTTAGTAAACTTCACTTTACACTTTGAATATATTACTCTATTCCAAACATTTAGTATTTTTGTTCTTTTCTCCTCTTCTGACTTCTTTTAATGTATGGATGTGCCCTTTAAAGTGCTTACCCATATTGCTGGACTGATGGGCCAAAGCAACCCTCAGATCTTATTGACTACTGGCATATTCTATATGAAAATGTAAAATTTAGTATTTAGTTTCAAGGATTTACTGTTTCCTACTTATCTTTATTCTATACCACTTGAGAAGTGTTGTCAACTCAGAGGTCATGCAAACTTATTTTGCTTCCTAAAGATTTCTAATAGCCTGTAAAAAGAGAAAGCAGCTCAGTGGTGTACGGTTGGTGTATGCTGATCAAGAGTTCTGTAATGAGCTGTGCACAACCTGCACACATATAGGGCTTCTTTATCCAGCAAAACACCAGTACTCACCTCGCTATTTCCCCACTTCAGATTTCCACATTAGACTCTCCAGCCTTTAGATTTCAGTGCAGTTTCAAAATCCACTGGTCTGCTACAGTTGGCTACGCTTTTGGACAGTGTCCACTCAAAATCCCTGTGCTTCTCATACAGAGTTAAAAGCTGCCACTACTAAGACTGACAATGGAAGCATGAATTGACTTGTAGATTCTTATGGAGAATATAAACTCCAATTCTGTACATCCTCCAGCTATCTGAAGTCTTAGCTACAACCAATTCAGTAAAAAAGTGCCATCACTGACTTTCATTTACAGTAGCTGACAGCAGCAAGCAAGAATCATAAAATGCAGCACCCCAACACCTTCCATAGGATGTCTCTAGATATCCCAGTGTCCCCGTCTGTTGAAAGGGCAAATACATTTAAATGACAGCTTGCAAAATTTTTTTTTTATTTTATTCTATTCTTTTTATGTTTTCTATTCAAACATTTTATCTCAACTTTTTCTCATGTAATTTTCTTATTTGCATTAAGGGAACAGTTTTGCATATACTGGTTGCTTAGACAGACCATGTTTACTATGTTTTTGTTGCTGATAGCAGTTATCTTCTGTGTGTTAGGCACTTGGCATAAGACTGGGATCCTAAGAGAGGTGTTCTTGTGGTTTGTGTACAACTCTTTGCATACACGGCTGGGAGCCACTCATCACACAGAACAGTACAAGCATTTGAACACTTGCCTCACAGTACTGCCCAAAGCCGAAGGCAGGAAAATAAGGATCAACACTGATGGAACATTCCTATTGATATAGGTCACTTTTTTGCCAAATATATCTGTTGCTCTGAAACAGAATATTTTCAGA
The DNA here is from genome assembly GCA_013400735.1 of Pomatostomus ruficeps. NCBI lineage: Eukaryota > Metazoa > Chordata > Aves > Passeriformes > Timaliidae > Pomatostomus > Pomatostomus ruficeps. The sequence goes on from VYZT01012484.1 coordinate 22,650, forward strand.
TCAGGAGATTTTAACAGAAAGGTATTTCAGTGGAAGACTTTCAACCACTTCTACTTCACAACTTTTAGATGGTTAATGACAAGGTGGTCAAGCCATCATCTCTTTTACACAGATGGCAGCTTCAGAGGTTGTTCTGGGACTTGTGAAGGGAGTAGACAGTTGATTAGTTATTTTCTTTGCTCCCAGCAGCTGAAAAAGTTTCCCACTGTAAGGGTAAAGATCTCACAGCTTCTTTGACCTCATCCAGTCCTCTGTTCTGTTCTCATGCTCCCTACTGCTTCACATGCCCCTCCTCTAACCTTGTAAATTAATGAGTTGCAAAGTTCAAAATCTTTTCTCTGGCTATAACAGCTGTTCCAAGAGGACTAAGTTGTTTGTGCACCCTCAATCATTTCCTGAGCAAAAGTGTTTACATCTGGATGAACAACTTTAAAGACGAAAAAACCCTGACTAATAATGTCAGATCATTAATTTGGATCATCTGATGTTGTCATGCTGTTATATGAAGAACTTCTTAGTCCAGCATTTATACAGGTCAAGGACAAAAAAAATCAAAAGATTTCCAAGCCCTTGTAGTTTTGGTAGCTAAAAAACTAACTCAGACTCTCTTCCTTCAACTTTGTTGGATTTTTTAATCTGTTTGGGGTTTTGTTTGTTTGTTTGTTGGTTTTACAGCTTGTCTGAAATTTTTAAAGGGACTACAGATCAGTGGATTGAACACAGTATTTTGCTCTATTACTGACCTGCATTTTTCCATTATGACCTCTTCATTTCTCTGTTGAGTAGATGAGAGGCAATGGCTTACCTACTATTATTTAACCTCAACCTCTGTTTCTGGAAAGAGTAGCATGTTTTAAAGATACTCAGGCTCACTGAAGAATTATGTTTAAGTGTCTCCAAGATGCATTTCAATTTCCCTTTGACTGTTAGCCCAGGAAGATGTAATGTCATTTCTAAATTCCTGGCCTAAGGGTTAATTTAACTGAGAAAAACCATTGCTACTTACAGGAAACCTTGAAATAGTTTTTTTAAAAGGATGGCATTCGTATTTCAGGTAAAGGGCATGATTTTCAACACAAAACTTAGATTAGGCAAGCCAAACGTATCTGCAAGGTCATATGGCCATGCTGAAGATTTTGGAGTGGGATTATAAAGGTGGATTTGTGATCAAGGGCTGTCTCTAAGAACAGTTCTCGGGAGATAAATTGTTAGGTCTGTGGCACTTAGTAAAAGGGAGAAGACATCTTCCCTCAAGTGAATATATTTTTGCTTTAACTCACCACATGATAGAACTGGATCAAAAATTTGATATCATGCATGGGAGGATACAAAGCAGTATCTTGCACCCCTGTAATGAAAGCACAAGTTGTAAAACTGCTTTTAAATGTAACACCAGCATCCATGCCAATTCTGTTTAGACAGAGGATGCACATGTGCCATCAGTTCATTAAAAAGTTTCCTGAAAGGCAATAGTCTTCTCAAAATTACCATTTCATGGCAAAGAAGTTACCACAAAATGAGTGAAATGTGCTCTTTCCAGGATACAGCATTAAAATATATAGGAAAGTGGTGAAAAAACCCAAGCTTTAAAAGCTACCTAATCTTAGCCCCCTTATTTCTAAGTGAGCTGTGAACTTAGGTTTTAATGTACTATCCAATCACTTGAAAAGTTTCAATTACTCTATTTCTTTATATAGTGTGGTTCAGGTTTACAAATAATCTCTTGTGTTTTAGTTTGCTTTTCTTTCCATTTCAGTACTACATTCTATACATTAACAATATTCTCCTTCTTTTTCTCCAAACTTGTAAAAATCTCTCTTGGTGTTCTTTGATGTTCCTGACAATTTTTTCCTGTAGCTTTTAGTTCACCATGAGGAAGTATATGTGAAAGGAAAATGCTACTGATATTAATTGCAGAAGTGGCTGGTTATTCTTAGTAAATTTTCCATTATGGTCTATTATGATCTTTTTGATTGGTAAGCAGATTCACAATGAGTGTTATCATGAACAGGAAAAAACCTGCATCAATTAACACAAATTAGCATCCCTGATGGAAGTTTGGAAAAACACAGGCGTGAATGGGAAGGAATACAGCATATTTTTCCCTGTTCAAACTGAATCCCTAAACTTCATTTCAATTTGTACTGGTAGAATTAAAGCCTTGCATTTCTAGGCTACATAGCCTAGGAATTTACACCAAGATCAGCTGCTGCATAGGCTTGGTCTTTGATTTTGTAACAGATAAACAAGAAATAGCTATAATTTTCTAAGCTAAGGATGCACTGATCTATGTCTTACCTGTACAAGACATTGCAAGGTCCCTTGCTTTTACATATTTTTCTGAATTCTGGGATCATACCACAGAGGAGAGAAGCAGAAAATAAATTACAAGCTGAATCCATATTATTTTCTTCAGCAAATGAGTTTGTCCAGAAGAACATCCCCATAGGTTTTCTGACATCTTTCTCTGTACCACTCTCTATTTTCCCATATAATTCTCAGTGTAAATGGTCTCCAATATTAATTTCCTCTACTTATTCTAACAAAATGGCAACATAAAAAAACCAACTTTATGAGTCAGAGATACATTTACTGGTGTCACTGCTATGTGTTGTTCAAAGAACTATTTTGTGCTAAACTCCACATCCCACGATTACTACTCTCCTCCTGTCACTGGATGTCAAATAAATGGGCATAGCTGAGAGTCTGTCACTTGAGGAGAGGAGGAAGAAGTTTCACTATTTTTTCCAAATGTGGTTTAGGGGAAAAAAGCACCTGTGCTTAGAACTTGGAACCTAGAAGGAGAAGAAGGAAAGCTGATACTTTAAGAGAAAAAACTGGGAAGACTCAGCCTAAGCCAAATATTGAGGAAGTATTTCAATATATGGAATTGACTGTGGGAAGCAGGGCACTCCACACTGGGGAGACGGTGCTAAGCTCACACCCCTTAGTAAGGGAAAGAACTCTCCTTCCCAAGATTCCTTGCAATCCTCCATGTTTTCGGGATTCTCGGGACTACACATCCCAGAAGGTATTGCGCTGTCGCTGTGTCCCCTGGGATGGGTCACCCTCGGTCGCGCAAGACCCTGAGGTTTTAAAAGGGCACCGCATGTGTTCATCAGTGTCTTTCTCCACATGGCTATTACCAACAATGCAGCAATAAGCATCTAACACCCCGGGACCGCGTGTGAAAGCTCTGCCTCACTCTGCCATGGGAGCACTCCGGCCCCCGCAGCACCCCACAAGCCCCCACCTTTGTGGGAGTCCATCAGAACCCTCAGATCATAGATATAAGCCATCTCTAAAATTGATCTCCTTGGCTGTTTTATTGATTAAATGGATAGATAATAAACACGGTCTGGGATCCTGTAATTGCTACAGTGAAGGTCAGAGCCAAGGCACACTAGGAGAAGCCTTGCATTTAGCTCCCTCCATAGATACCACAGAGGGTCACACAGTAATTTAAATTTTGGATGGACAGTGGAAGCAATAAAGTAATCATGCATTCATCAGAGGCTATAATTTTTCAAATAAGAAAAAAAGTGAAAGTTTCTTTTTCTGCAAAGTTAAGTTATACTTCTTTCTCATTTTAGTCATTTCAAGTATGTATAAATAGTTGCTGAACCTCTCTGTTCATCATTAAATAAAATACCATGCAACATTAATTTAACCCTGTCGTTTTAAAGGGTTGGATATATTTATTTATTAGTATTGATACATGAATTCTTTACATCTTCACTAAGATCTGTCAAAAAAATCCATCAGCCTTTTCTCTGATCTCATATTCTGCTCTTTCAGGATTGATGTCATTTGTATAGAATACAGATTTGCTTAGTTTCTTGTTATTAGTAATGCAGACTCCATTCAAATTGTCATCTCTATTTTCTAAGGTGTTCACCAGAAAGAATATTGTTTATTTTCCATAAAAGAAGTATTCTTACAGAAAATTTGGAGGCAGATAGTTGCACAACTTGTTTTAATTCTGGATAATAAAATCATGAAGACCAGTAGAACATTATAAAAAACAGAGTATGTTTCTTAAATATTGTCTACTCATATAAAGCTCTTATCAGAAAAAAATTTAAACAAACTTGAGAAATAGAATGACAGAAACAGCTGAACAGACTGTGATTCTTCAAAGTGACATAAGGAGACATAAGGAGAGAGAAAGCCATGCTGATATGTATAAAACATTGTGTAACATTGAGACACAAAACAATTAGTGAGCAATCAAACACCTCTAAGAGGTGGCAAGTTCAAAGCAAGAAAAATTAAATCCCTTTTTGTATACTGGGAATTATGCCACAGAAGTCTCTGAATCTTTGAAGATTATCAGCAGTTTAAAAGTAATCAGAAAAATTCATGGATGAAAAATCCATGAAGGGCTATTTATCTCAAAGCTACAATAGCTGGATGATGATGCTGATCTGGGGAATTTAAAATTTCTTTATTTGACTGCTGTGAATTTATGGAAAGTAGAAAATACCAAAAATATCTCAAAATAGGTATACATTTAAGAGAAAATATTAAAAATGTTTGGTTTATACTATTATTTCTGTCTTGCATTCTCTAGATTGCACTTAAAAAGTGTACTCATCAAAGCTATTTTCTTTAGGCTATCACCTGAAATATAGGAAAATATCTGATTTCCTACAGGACTGAAAGGCAGTATGTTCTTCTCAAGAAGCTGAGCAAAGTGGCTGTGGGTAAGGGGTAAGCCTCACTGCCTCAGCTTTGGGTAAGGGACGAGGCTCACTGCTCCAGCAGGCCTTCCACCTGTGCCAGGCAAGGTGCTGCAGCCGGTGCATTAACCCTGATCACCAGCTCCTGCAAGGAGGATCAGTCAGCCAATCCACTTTTATTTCACAGAGCAGTGCAGGGAAATTGCATCTGTGCCATTGGCTGGGCACATTTGTTACTGCTTTCTGTTTTGATGAAGAGAAGGATGAGCCAGAGAATTTTGCAACTGGGAAGAGAAATATTGTCGTACAAAGGCAGAATTCACGAAAAAGCATATTGCTTTGAGGGGGCTAAGTAGAAAGGTTGGTTGAGGGACTACTATCATAGGATAAAGGATACGTTTGCTCAGGATAATAATTTTGAATTTTTAGTATTTTGTTGTTTTATTGAATTACATAGCCCTTATAAAATAATTTCTAATTGTTGAAAAATTAAAATCTCTTTCAGGAAAAAAAAAGCAGATTCAACATAGAATTTAAATAGTTTCATTGGGGAATAGAAAATATTTTCCTTGCCTTTTTTTTTAATGTCTCTCTATATTTTTCAATTTCCTCTCAATTAAAATTGCTAGAGTTGTAAAAACTTTCTCACAAATATTTCAGTGAACTAGGTGGCCTTTTATGTTGTCAGTTTGTTTCTCATCAATAATTTATGAGGCCTAAATCTTGTTATGGTCATAGAAAATCAGTTTTAGGCTAATAGTACTTTTAAATCTTTTCATGAAACAAGTTTAGCTGATTAAATTATATTCCAGCAGTGAATTATATATAAGTAAGGCCATCCTGTCAACCAATAGATAAAATGACTTAGATAACAACTGACTACATGAAGAGTAGGTTTTGGCAGAAGCAACAGAATGCATTCTTCTTGCAATGAGTTTACAGACATGTAATTATTACAAAGATTAGGTTCATAGAAAACCTCTAAGGAAAGTTTAAGTAGAAAAAAATGGTGAAGAGAATAATATGAATAATCTGTTCAAAATAAATTAATGAATTGTAAATGAGAATTTTAACTTGGAATAGTTCAGCATCTTGGTTGAATCTCAGTCTCTTACTTTGCTATATTGGTCTTCAATTTGTAAATAAGTATTATGTATTCACAAATGAAAAATTACAATGTAAAAATATTGAAAAGAAGAAATATTGTCACACTTGCTAACTAGTATTTGTGTTAGCCAGAATAATTAAATGCTTTTGAAAAAATACAGTGTTGAAACAAATGTATAAATAAAGACTAAGAAGACTTTAATTATGAAGCCTACAAGTCATAAAATTACATTAAAAAGTAATATTAACACATTTTTATTAATTTATTAATAATAAATTCAATGTTCAAATAACATTTTTATCTTTTTTTCTCTCATAATATAAAACAAAATCTATTCTCTGGTAAAATGCAAACTTATGAGAATGACATTTCTCTATCACAACTGATATTTCCTGTGAAAAATATAGCAGACATTACAGGAACCTTACCATACTGAGGCCCAGCTCACAGCACTGTCATAATATTGTTAACTCGTTTTGCCCAAATTTACCAATGCTTAATATGATGCAGTAAAGAGAATGATTATGGAATTGACTTCAATTACATAATTATATACTGTTCTTTTTCCCACAACTCTTAGTCACTTTCTGTTCATAGAGGAAAGGTAAAAGAAGCCAGAACTTTCTAACAAAAAGAGGTATATTCTTATTCCATAAGGACAAAAGGGTGTTCTGTTATTATGGAAACATCATTTGACTTGCAGAGACTTAAAAAAAAAAAAAAAAAAGAAACCAACAATAAAAGCAACACAATTCATTTATGCTGGATGTGTAGAAGCTCTTTGGTGCCTGGCATAAAGCAAAAGGCCCTTCATTTATGATTTGTGTTTACGATTTCTGTATGTTGCACACAGTGATTTGTTAAAAGGAACCTCAGTCGCTGTCTTTTCGCATGTCAGTGCAGAAAGACCAGGACAATGGTCTTTCTGCACTGACATTAACAGCTGTAATTTTTTGGTCCTTCAGAGGAGATTAGTTATCTGTGATGGTTCCTAAGGCACCTTCTCTCTTGTTCCTTTGCCCATTTATCATTTCCACAGGACAACAGGGTGCCTTTGACCTTTTTTTATATCAGTGTTTGGTAATTAAAATCAGTCAAACACACATAGTAAAACCAAATTGCCACTATCTTCTTACATGATTCTTGTAGAAAGCAGAGTGAAAACACAGGTAAGTGTCCCAAAATAGTTGGAGAATTGTACCTCAAATTTATTTTCCTTTCTATCCAAATGTAAATATAATTTTATTTTGCTGTTTCCTATCTTTACAAAAATATAATAAAAGCTCTTTTACTTCTTGCTACAAGAAGCTGCCTAATTCTGTCTCAATTTTCCAAATGTGCATAAAAGTGAACTAAATAGAGAGTGTTCCTGGTACTTCTAATTCTAGGCTAATTTGAATGTCATTGAAGGGAAGAGGAATGTTGAAATAGTGAATGACAAAAGAGAATGAGAAAGGTATATGACCTTGATTACAATCTAGAGTTGTCACTAAACATTACACAAATCCTTAGGAACTGTTGTTTCATAAATTATTTGTGACAATCTCAATAAATATTGAATTAGATGTGCTGTGGTGTACTTAAAACAAAATGAAAGTGTATTTAAAGTACCAAGATAAAATAGTACTTATTACAGCTCTAACAGAACCTCATGTAGCTTTAATATGATACCTTACCTCTATATAGAATTCCCATGACTCCTCTACTGTGCAGACTTCTATTCACTTCACAGGGGGTTTTGGATTTCCTTGCTCTTTGGGACTGCCTTAGTGTGCTCATTTGTAAACTTTGAGCCTTTATGAGTTTCTCTTGAGTCTTACCTATCTTCAGATGTTTATAGCTTCACTCATGCTCTTAGTTTAATCTTTTTTTTTGGTTCATCACCTGCTAGAAAATCAGTCAGATTCAGCAATGTGCTCTTTATGTAGCTTCAGAAATAATTTCCTAGTTAATGTTGGCCTGAATAAGTAGACACCATGTGTTTATTCTGGTGTTGTTCCATGTGTGAGAAGAAATTGAGAATGGAAAGATTCCTCTTTAGGTTTTCCCAGAATCCCTGCTATGTTGGAGATTGCCTTCATAGTTATACACTTCTCCCTAAAAAGGTACAATTAAAAATTAAGAATAAGTTTTACCTGTCAGTTTACTAGTAGAAATCCTCTAGCAGTATATTAGAAGTAAAACATAACAAAACAAAAAAGGTCCTCCTTACCCATAAGGTGAAGGTTGTTGTGGGAGGAAATATATTACAAGATTTCAGCACAATAAAAATCCAAGCTGTTGCTAATAAAACTACAAAGTTCTAATCTGTTCAACACAGGGATTGGTTCTTTTAAAGTTTCAAATTATATTACTACTGGGGAAATCCAACACTCCTAAAAAAAATTGTTTCTCTTGCTAAATTAACTGCCTTATTTCCCAAATTAAGAAATAGGTGCCTCTGAAGACACCAAAGTTATCCAAAGTGGTTGCACAGCTGTCTGTTTTCTATCCCAAAATGTCTCAACACAACATGTTAAATATCACATTTTATTTACAGGACCTCAGCCTTTTTGGAACTGCATGTTAGTTTCTTTCACAGTTCATTTAAAATCTCAGGACTGTTGCTCTTGTGTGAGTCTAGATAAAATCTTTCAAAATGCCCTGTAGACTGACTTAGGCATTACTTGGTACGTACACTGAAATTTCCCAATGCTAAGGTGTGCCTAGAACTCCAGTCTACTATTTTCCAGATAGATGCTCTAACCTCAGAGCTGTTATGCAAAGATCAAGCATGACAAGCAGTCGTGTTAGGGTGCCTGGCTTTTGACCTTAGGCTGCCAAACTTGCCTGGATATCTGTAGCTTGAGGAGCTATCAAGTCTCTAGGAAGCTTCCTAAGTCTAGGCACTATCATTATTTGGCTATGTTGGAAAGTAGTTGCTCTAGATAACTTGTTGGGACTCGTGTAGTTTTAGGAATTATTTAAACCTGAAAGGATTGTATCCCACATAAAACACACAACATTGCACAATGGCTGCCTTAGCCAAGTGACCTTTTCATTTTGCCAAGTGACTTTTTCAAGCCCTGTTCAACAGTTATTGCATGGATGATAGTTTTGGATAAAGTAATTTTTTCCACTGCATCAACATTTAATACAAGTTTCCAATAACTTGATACAGTATTGGCAATTTCTGTCATCACACACGCTATTCAGAGTACTACTCAGCATTTCACCACTTCTTACTTAGACACAGGAAAGCAGAAGAGAGTGCTATAAATCTCATTGTGATTAGTTTCTCTCTTTTCTAGTGAGTGAAATTTCATATTTTAAGAAGATCTTCAAGGAAAATCCATAGTCCCACAGTAAATTTGCATTTGGATGCCCAGTAGTACTCTCCTCCACAGGTCTACCATCAGTTTGACCAGGAGAAACAAGACGTCTCCTTCTATGTCTTTGCTATGTTCTGCTCATCTGACTAACAATAAGATATGAGTAGTGTTCAAGTCTTTTTATAAAAATCTTTTTGGAGAATATATTTAATACCATTTTTATGGATGGAAAATTCTGATAAATTATTAAAACTCCAATTTCTAATCTGTTCTTCATCATGATTATTTGCCTCACACTGGGGTTTGTTACCTTAAAATCTTTTAAAGTTCTTTTAATCTTTGGTACAAATCGTCTGTGTTAGAAGGCTCCATATTGTGCTATTTCCCATGTCTCTTGCCTGGGAAAATCTTTGGTTTATGTCAGCTTTTCATCTCTTTAAAATCTTTTACCATGAGAATATAGGAGTTTCACAAAATAGCTCTGTAAAATGAACATTTTGTAGAATCTAGTCCAACAAAGCTATAATTTATCATATCCAGCTTTTGGTGCATTTCAGGAAACTTCTAGCTATTGTGCTAAGCTTTGCTTCAGTAACAACTATAAAATAATCTGGTTTTGTGTTGCACTTTTTTTTCAACTTTTTTTTCCCCAGACTATGAAATGCCTGGTATTCTTCCAAAACACCTCTCATCTTTCAGTGGCAACACAAACTCAGAATTTCTCCATTGAAGCCTGTGCCTAAAACACGGGCTTGGTCTTTATACCAAAATTTTGAGTGCGAAAGCCACTTTTGAGTCTACATATTCTCATTCAAAACAAAACCAAAATCAACAAGTAAGAAAGTGTTGTCCAAATCCTGTTTTCTTTCTTGATTACAAAATTCAGACAGTGGAGACTTCCACTTTATAGTAATTTTACATCTCTTCCAATCAGAACCTTCCATGTACTACTGTTTTCTGCTTTCTAAAGTTTCCTTGAGGTTGCCTTTCATCTCCTCCTTTCTTCACTAAAAGTCATCTTTCTAAAAAAACAAAGGATGACACAGTGTCCTTTTTCACCCTTACCTCCAAAGACTGGGAGGTATCTTGGTGACTGAGACTGATAATTTCCTTCTGTCTAAATTCAGGGGAAATCCCTTTTCAACACTGTAACAGTAGACCTAGGTGTGAATTTCCCTTTAACTATGAGGTCCCCTCTCCAACAGACTCTTTTTGCACATTGAACAGATGGCACATGAGGATATAAAGGTAAAAAAAAAAAAACCTAAATATTGTGGTTTATACAGTTGCCAGGAATTGGGTGGTTTGTTTTGCTAACTGCTGAAAATTGCAAAGTGATTGAGCAGTAGACATAGCAGGTGTGGTGTTGGCATATTTTGGACTCCAGCTGAATCATTAAGGCAAACCAGAAATACTGAACAGATATTTTCCATGTAATCAAACAGGAGGAAATATTCAGGTATTGCATTATTCACCACTGATTTGGATGGTTTGAGCATAATTGAAATGATTTATTTTTCTACTGCTGTTCTGCAGCTGTCTGGTCTCAAGGTTATGTTTTAAATTGTTTGACAGGGAGGATTCTGTTTGTCTGTTTGACAGGATGGACTGTATTATTTTGAGGTTTAACTCTGAAGAGATAAAAGTGCACTGGGCTAGAAACAGTTAGCAGACTCCTCACCAAATGAGTAGTAGTACAAGTCTCCCCTGTATCTTCAAACAAAATCAGTACATGTTCCCATTGTGTCAGCTGCAAAAATTATGAGTGATCCAGAAAGAGAATGAAAAAAGTCTTCTCTTGAGTAAGTGAAATAAGTAAACATCAGAATGTCAGATGAGCTGCCACTTATGTAAATTTTGATATTTAAAAACTATGCTTGTTGAAACAAACTGTATTGAAACAAAGAGACTTTGACCTCCATCCATCATTGAACAGACACAAATTTACTGCTGCATTTCAGACATTGGCAGAAGGGCAAAAACTCCTCTCATGGAGGATGGATGAGCTATATTCAGAAGGAGAAAGGCCAGAGCAACTCCTGCTTTATCAACCCTCTGCACCCTGGGGTGTAGGAAGCTCTACACCATGAACCTTTCCCCCACCACATTAGAGTGGGCAGAGGAGCAATTGCAGCACCATATCCCATGGAATCTTCTTTGTTTTGCATTCAAGATCACTATAAGTTGTTGAAGAATTAAGAATAAAGCAAAACTGCTAAATACTGTAAATTTCTGTACATTCTGTGGGGCAGTGCGACTTCCATTTTATACTGCTGAAAGCTGCTGTGGAATGTGTGTATGGAAGGAGATACATGTATGAAAGCTTCAGAAGTTGTGAAATCAGTGGTAAAATGTAGATTTTGGCGAGGCTCTAAGTAGGAAAATTGTTTTAATCCTTTTCTGCTTAAGAAAAAGAGTTGTACAAAATCCCTGATAAAGTTATAGTCCTATCAGTTTTTTCGTTTGGTAGTTTATTTGGGTGCTTTGTTTATCAACTGGATCCAATAGGATGCTGGAGAACTAGCATCTTACAAATACCTTCTCATACATGATTTTCAAAGTTTCTAGACTTTAAACAAAAAATAATCATTCTGTTATTACTTGTGTGTAGTGGTTTTACATGTTTATTTAAGTATCTGCCTTAAAATATCCAGGTGTCAGAACAGTGAAAGACAGTGATAGTGCTCTTGATTCTCACATTTTTTTGGTTCTGCTTCTCCCTCTTGTAAATAAGAAGGGGAGGGGGAAGGAATTTTTCTGCAAAAACTAAACCCTCAGTGCTATCAGAACCTTTAGAATTCTAATGGTTTTATCTGTTAATGTTTCAATCTAGAAAGGGATGACAATGCATGTTCAGGGTATTATTAAAATAACTAAGCAGAAGAAAGTGAAAGATATGGTATCAACAGTTCACAAAAATTTGAGATTTTTCTCATACATATTCTCCACTTTCTCAGGCTGGAAAAAGAAAGGCATTGTCAATTTTATCAAAATTTGTATTTTTTTTTCTTTCTGTGTAAATACTTGGTAATATTTAAGTAATGCTCAAGAGACAGAGCTAGATGTTTTTGACTTATGTTACCTGTAAGAATTATTTCAAGGAATACTCTTGAAATTCATAATTCTTGGAAAAGAAAAAATGGAGATTCAGGCCCAGTTTTTAGTAATTTGCATAGACCTTATCTTTCCACTTAAAAAGCTTATTTTCCTATGAGTTGTTACTTTTCCACTTTAAAATAATCTTCTTTTATATAATGAACATTTTTTTTAAAACAAAACATTTAATATGTATCTCATATGCTATTTCAGATGTAATAGAGACATCAGCTTCTCATACAAAACCTGACTGTTTTCCAGTTTTACATTATTCACTTTGTGTTTTTCTAGCAAGTGCAGTTTTTATGCACAAAATATTTCCGTTTTCTCTTTGGATTTTTTTTTTTGGTGTCTTCATTTAGGTAATGTAGCACATTGTTCATGTACTTAGCAGTTACTCCATTCTTTCAGGTCTACAGGGACTGAATAGTGTTTATACACAGAATGTGTGGCTGAATAAAGAAACCACTTGGTACACAGATGAAAAAATCTTTGCTAATTCTGTAGTTTCTTAAATATATTCTTTTATTTGACATATATTTATTTTACTATATTAATATTCAAAGAAGAGCTGTTCACTCTGACAGGTCCTGTTCTGGTTTTTTTTTTTTTTTAATTTTCATGTTTTTCTTTGTCAGCATTTTAAGAAGATCATTAAACAGTCTATGCAGAGAGATCCCTCTTTTAGTTGGAATTGTTGCATTTGTTTTGAAATGAATGACACTCAGGTTGCCTTCCCAAGACCTCCAGACCTCCATTTAGGTCTCGTATCTTATTTCCCTGGCCTAGAAATCTTTTTGATGCCCTAGAAATCAATTTTCCTACTGAGATCTCATTCATATCTTTTTTCTTCTGGCTTTTTTTGGCATATTTTTCTGTGTTTGGCAGTTATATATTATCGAGCTGTGGGATGGGCAACAGACCTCCCTCAGATATCTAGATTAAAGTGATTACTCAGAACACCTTAATTACTGAATAATTGCATAATTACCCACAGAAATGTGTCACTGCACAAAAATGATAAAACAGCAAAGATGAAAATGCACATACCAATGAAAATTGGGATGGAGAGGAAACAATATAACTGATAAAGCAATAAATCTACTGGGACTTTACTTGAGTGGGGAATAAGAAAGACATCATCACTATGCTAAAAAGAGTAACTTAGGCAATTTAGTTTGGATGGAGAATAACTTAGCTTTTAATTGCTCATTATATTAATAAATATTCCATTTTTAATACCTTACCCCAGAAGAAAGAAAATTCACCTAAGTAAAGAAAAGTAAGTATCTAAGTTAAGAAAAAGTACAGTTTTGATTTTAATTTAAGGTGTATAAAGGAAGTTTATTTTGAGCTTTAGGGTTTGAGGACTTTGATAATTCTTGACTATTTTTCTGATAAAAGAGGTTTCTTTGTGTTTGTAAACCTAAACCATTTTTTGCAACCAAATCAGTGTTTCTCTTCTAACCCCATGTTCTGTCATACAGTGGTAAAATTGAAAGGCAAATAAATTTGCCATAAAAAAAATTCTAATGTCTTCTTTTTCTTAAAAGCCAGTTAAAAGGTAGCAGCAGAAAAAAGAAATCTATTTGTGGTGAAAAGATCAGCTTTCTGACTGATGGTAATGATTATTTTTTCAGCTCTCTTTGTCTTCTGACTTTTCCCCTGCATTTGATTGCTGTGCTGTGACAGCAATGATTTTTTTTTTGTTCAAATACCTTTACTGTAACCTTTGACCATATCCAAGAGAGGTCTAGGTGTCCAAAATCCTGATCTGGTTTTAACAGAAGGAGGTGACCATGTGGAAATATGTATATACAATCTCAAACAAGCCCCAGTATTCCACTGGGCTACCGTGAATCAGAATTTATTTTTTAGTTTAAATCTGTGTGAAATTGTCCATGTAACAATAATCTGCACAAGAAAAAAAATGTTGTTAAAAAAGAGAGAAAATAGGTTTCAAACTGTTTTTGTAACACATACAGAGATTTCTATTTCTTCTCCCTAAACTCACTAAGGTGTTATTATTTTAGTTCAGGAAGGAAAACAGATGTCAATATCTAATATCCTTGAAAATCACCTCCCCACTGTGTATGGCTATATTATTCTCTTCTACTCTTCCCCCAGCTCCCATTTCTCTTTACGAGATAGATATTATTCTCTTTCTCCTTTCCTGCCCTGATTACATGTCCTTATATACTTACTCAATATACTTTGCAGATATCTCAATTTTTTTCCTGAATACAGTTTATCTCTTAGGCTTTTCACAGACTGCTATTTCTGATTCTTTATGTTTGGTGTACTCAAAAGTCTGATAAATTACTTATTTTACTTATTATCCATATTTTAGGGATATGATATCTGATTCTGAGTTATAGCATCATAGACTATATTTTACTAATTTCAGCTGGGACAGGATTTAAATCATGTTTTCCATTCTTTCCTAAGAGCGAGGGGATTATATATTTAGATATGAATTTGAAAAAAACAAATTATTTGGACCATTCTGTTCCTCAGCTGGAATACAATGCTTAGCTCCCTCTCCAAATTTATTTAAATTTAAGCGTTATGTTTTCCATGGAAACACATATCAGTCTGAGCATCAAATATTTTCCTTGTTGTAGACATTAGCTCAGCAAACTGAGCCCACAGTTTAGTGGTGGACTTGGTAGTGCTGGGTTAATTGTTGGACTTCATGATCTTAAAGGTATTTTCCAACATAATCTATTCTACAATTCTATGATTTTAAAAGGTACGATGGCCCTGGATACTTTAAAAATCCAGTCTGGTGAGGAAAATGACAGGGGAAAGGATTGCTTATTTTTCCCTGGTAAATGGCTTTGCAACAATATTGTCTTTAGAGTAGAGGAGAAAGGTTTAATTGTGTAGTCTGCTACAGAAAGTCTGTAGCCACAAAAATAAATCAAAAAAAACCAAACAGTGGCGGTCTTATCTTACATGTGTGATCAACAACTTGGTCTACCATGACTTGCTGTCAAATATGAAGAGGAAAGTATTCTAACGTTTCAGTCATGATGTATTATTATTTCTTCAGAACTATCTGAAGGGGTGATAGCACTTCTTTGTCATTCATCAAATATTGAATGCAGTCTGAGCTTGAATGCAAAGTTCCTCTCTCTCCTGAAGCTGGAGAGGTATATTCTCCACAGCTTCACTTCATGTCATCCAAGTCTCTCCTGCATCTACAATTCTGTTAAAAACTGGACAAGTCAACCTACAGCAACACAACACACTGGATATAGCATTGCATTCCTTCAATAAAATTTCCAGTGAAGTCAATAATTAATTCTTTAGTCCACAGAAGTCCATACTACCATCGAATGGCACGAAAATCCCCAGAAATGTGGTCACCATAACTATTTCTACTTGACCAGGTGGCTGTATCTCCAAGTGCAGGTGTTAATGACAAAGCATGATGCAAGACAGCGGGTACCTGTCTCAGTTACTGGTGTTGACTAGAAAATATTAGAGCAAACAATAAGTCCATTTTTAAGCTAAAGTTTTCCACAAATATAAAACTATATTTACTGATTGGGTGCAAGAATATGCCCTGAGTATTTTGACTTCCTGTTGAAAGAGTTGAGCATTCTGAGCAACTTCCAGTTATTTTGTCTAGCTAAACAGTCATGATTTAACAGTAGAATCTTTGCAAATTCTCTTTCAGTGGGATAATAAAAAAACTGTGGTTGTGTAGGTTTCCATATTTCTATGCATATCTTTATAAACTAGGTTTTCTGTAACCAGTTTTAATGTGAGTTGTATTCACAACACTCTCTTAAAAAAGGCTTCCACAAATTGAAATTAAAAGATTTGGGAAATATTACAATTTTAAACTGCTGCTATTTAAATTCTTTTAGAAAGGTGTTACTTTCTTAAGCCCTTTATGAATACACTCAAACTACTCCACAAGCAGTACAGGTACATAGTCATGTTATTGTGTAGAAAAATGCATTCTTTGGAGATACTGTCTGTTCAATAGCTAATGGTGAAGAGGGGGAATGAGAAAACTTTTTCTAAGGTGGAATAAATATTTCAAATACATATATTTAGAATATCCAGGAAAGCAGAAGAAATGCCTGCCAACAAATCTCAGGAGTTTTATTCAATGTTCAAATCTGTGAAAATATATGTGGCTGTAAAAAATCAGCAGTGTCTAGACAGGTATACCCGACTAAGTTCAACTTTTTTTGAAGATGAATATATTTCAATAATTGAATGTGTGATTTGGCATAAATTTAATTTAACCAAAAGGGAAAGAGGTAGTTCTAGGACCTTTCTGATCTTACTAGATTCTGATGCATCTGTCCAGAGGATCCTAAATAGAGCAGAAATCATCTATTAGTTGTATAAGGGAGACTTATGCCAGCTACATTAGCCCAAGATGACCCAAATGCAAGAAACTCTGAATTTCACACTCAAATACCTCAGAGCCAGGCCTCTCTTATTCATCTAAAATATCTGTTTTCCCTGAAGTTTATAATTCCATTAGAACAGGAAAATAAATATCAAAGTGGTGTTAAGATGGCCATAGATTCCAGATAAAGTTAAGAGATTTGGTTTGGTTTTGGTGGTTTTTTAAACTGATATGTGTGAACAGGGGCTTCCACTGCTTAAGTCACTGATAGTACTGAGGATTAGAATAAAATGCAGGGAAAGTCTCCTAATTATACAGTTTGGTACAAGCTGCTGAAGAGGAGTTAGAAGCATAACTCCAAAAGGAAAAATAATATATTTGGCATACAATACCTTGATAAAAGTCTGATTTACATTTGAAAGCCAGCTGAGTACTGCTAGAAGGATTATTTTTTACGAAAGAGAATAAACAAGAATGACATTAAAATTATTAGAAATTTAAGCCATGCAGAAGGAGAAGGAATCAGAGAAAGAATTACTTTTAAAATAATTATTTTAATTTCCTTCAAAGTTACAGCATCCACTGTATGCAGTTATGTTTACTTTTTAACTCAAATTACTTTGAACTACCAGTGTGTCCATAAGTAAAAAAGCAATGTTATTTCCACTGTGAGGTACAGAGATTATTGTCTGTAGCTCAATGTATTTTTATTAATCAGTGACTTACTTTATTATGGGTTAATGATATGGTTCCTTTCCTGACAAGACAGCTGATTTTCTCAGCATGCACACTGTAGGTTCAGCCATCCTTGCCCCACTTGATTCATACCTTCCAGTCAGTAGCTCAGTCAAACAATTCTTTTTGCTGATAAGATTTCTTTGGCAACTCCAAAACGAAGTGTTTTTTTTCATTTTTTTCTAGTGTGGACGCTTACCACTGAGTGCAGCTTTTCACAGCTTTGTTATGCAACTACCACACTGCTCCTGATTTTTAGGAAATGGGTTCTGTACCAAAAGCATGTATGGGTTTTATTAATTATTGCAGCATGGATATATCAGTCAGAACACTTAAAGGAGAGAAAGGAATCTGTGTGGTTGATTACATAGTCCTGATAAATGAAGTATGCTGACATTTATAATAGAGTTAGGATTGAATTATAAAGGCAGAGAGTAACCAACTCCAACTATTCTTAAGAAAACTAACTCAATTTTTCTGAATGGTGAGACCAGTTCTGGAAGTGGTTGGTGTTTATGATTCATTTTTCTTCTATTTGTTGGAAAGTTATGTTGTGATATGGTATACTGTGCAATCACACCCATAGGTTAATAGGCAGGCAGGCTGGAAGGAGAGAGGGGGAAGATACTCATCCCTTAGAGAAGGATTGCAAGAGCAGAGACTGAGAGGACTAAGAAGAACAGGTAGGTGATAGTCATAATACAGAACAAGTAAAAAGAAAAAAAGATTTTTTTTAGACGTTCTCTAATGTTTGGTGCAACCCAGAAACCCACTGGCAATTGCTGGCTTGAAAGTAAACGTAAGGAAAAAACCACTCTAAAAGACTACTGGAGAGAGGAGACATTTGCTTGCATAACTCTGACTTCTATTCTGTTCAAATACTCTGAATTTTCTCCATCTAAATTAATTCACTTTCAAGGTAAAGCTCCAATAAAACACAGCTTTGGTATTTTCTATGTCCTGTTCTGAAGTAAATGTGCAGGCTGTTGTATCTTAGAACTGTGTACACTCAAGGTCTTGTCTCAACACATCACTAGCTTGATCAGTGCATATCCAAGAGAAGTGTCTATGAAGAGGAGATTAATAGATTTTGACAGGTTACATGCTGAAAATCATAACTCATAATCTTGCAGCTGGTGAATACCTCTTCTGGTAGTTGTTTATCCAGAAATGCCCCAATACTCTCCTGCATGCCTGAGTGACAATCACAGTTCAAGCTGAGGTCCTGAGTGGAAAGGCCAGGATCTTTCAGCTAGTGACAGAAAAACATCATTGTATTATTTTTAGCTGGGGATATTCTATTCCAAATGTCTTCTCTGCAGCTTCTCAGGAGATACCCCTCTTTTGTTGAACTATTCTGTAGCAAGTGTGTCTAAACTCTTTTAGCCTACATTTTATTTATATACATTCAGAGAATTTATACTTTCTTTCCAGTAGTTGCAAAAATATCAACAAATCACAAGAACATCAATCAACATGAGTCAATAAATAGTTAAATTTGTAAAGCTTTTAACTCCTACATAAGACTAGCTCTCCTTTTATAGAAAGACCTTAAAACTTAAAAAAAAATTAAGTTGACTAAAATTTTGCAGTTAAAAGCTTTAATTTGACAAATTTTTTTAAAAAATCTCTTTTATTCAGTCATTAAGCAAACAAATGGGTAAAAAAAACATATCAGCAGGGTCCTATGTGACATTTTGATGCTATATGTATTACACCTCATAGGGTGAGGGTTTGGGTTTTTCTTACAATATGGCTGAAATACACCAGAAAATGGTACATCACATTTTGAGGAAAGCTTTTCAGAATGATCCTCCTACACTCCAACCTCAACAACTACTCACTTTATACAACTGTCAACCTGTATATTTTCGTTTTTAATTTTGAACATGATAACATGCTATTCTTCAGTTATTATATCTGTTTAGTTCATGGATTATTTGCCTTCCAGAAACAATCTTTATATGAATATTTCTGCAAAATTTCTATTCAAAAGTTATCTTATTCTGTTTCATTATAGAAAGACCTTTAGGGAAAAGTGTTGCTTTTTTATTCTTCTTTCCCCTCCTCCAATAATCTTCCTTAGACTCACTGCATTCATTTATATTTTGTCAGATTTTATAGATTTTTTCTTACTGCATCAACAAACTGTAATATTAATGAAATGAAGAAGGGAAATAATTTTACTGAAAGGGAGGAAAGGAAAACTGTATCTTTGTCCAATCTAATTTTTAACCCATAGTTTCATATTCCTTTCTTCCCCAGGATGTTGATTATTTTTCCTAGATTAAATTTCAGTCCAGTTTTACTGTATGTTTAGTCTTACAAAATTTCTGTATCCAACAATCAGCATCTATCTCATATTAGAAAAGCACTGATATGTGTTTAGCATGTAGAATTTATGTGCATATAATGGCCATGATGATGATAATGGTCCTAATCAGCAAAGAAAAGTTATTTTTGTTTTATTTACCCCATTTTAAAATTTCAAAGAAAAAAAGCACTATACCAGATCACTGAAAACTTTTAATTGACAAGTGATGATAAATCTCCTTCTAATTTCATGCTATATTTACTGTGACTTGGAAAAAACATAAAACTGAGATGAAAAGCTGCAGAAAATATAAAATCATGATAGTTTGATTAATAAATGATAGTAAGAACCTATTCTGAACTGCTCATTAAAATAATTTTTTCTTAATAATCTGTGGTTTAAGACAGCAGAGGTTTCTTTCATTAAATCTGGAAGGTCACACATGGGAAAAAAATCTATAACTACACTTTTGAGATGGTTAATCACACTATCAATGTACAGATAGTGAAAAAGACTTAGGGGTTATGGTAATTAACACTCTGAAAGGAAGTTGCTTGTTCCCCATCTTTATTTATGGAATTTTGTTTCTTGCACAGGAAAAACCGACAGGAACAGAAGGTTGGTGAGGCCCTGGCACAGGTTGCCCAGAGAAATCGTGGCTGCCCCATCCCTGGAAGCATTCAGGGACAGGTTGTATGGGGCTTGTAGCAATCTGGTCCAGTGGAAGGTGTCCCTGCCCATGGCAGGGAGCTGGAACTGGGTCTTCACTAAGGTCCCTTCCATCCAAACCATGCTATGGTTCTGTGAATCTGAAATATTCATTGTCATAAAGGTGTTTTGTATCATGATACGAAAAGCAACATCTATATGAATTCCTATCAGACTGAAGTTGAAGCAAGTGGACAGAAATTCAATATTTTCTTCTGTAACTATTAACTAAGGATTAATGATGTTCAAAACAAAGCATCAAAGTATTTCTTCTGCAATTATCTTGTGGTCCTCTTATCATCTCCAAATGATAAGTAGAACCACAAGGGAGAACAATTTAAGAGTTGAAGACAATATTGCCTCTGTATTGTCTAAATAACTCTGTTGTTATTCCTTTGAGCATATTAGAGATAGTCCTACTGATATTAAATGAAGTTTTAAAGGAAATGTTTAATGATAATAAGAAAAAGGCATTTTTTAAAAAAAAGTAATTATGCTGAAAGTCCTTTATTAAAAAGCCTTAAAGCAAAATTACTAGGGAAAAAAGTCTAGAAGGAAGGCCTGTATTCTGAAATATACCATCTATATAATACCTCAGTACATTAAATGCAAATGTCTCTGTGGTAGTCCTTTGGGGTCTTCCTATATCAGGGTACTGTTAAGAAAACAGCTATATTGCTGTTTTCTGTATCTGGACTTTTATTCAGGTTACTCATAAAAACCTGTATTCCTTCTTTCTCAGTCTATACCAAATAATGACTGATACTTTTATTTATTTTTATTATGTACCAATCTCCTCAGTCTTCACTTACCAGTACACATCTGTGTTCTTTATTTGGATTTTTTGTTCTAATATGAATAGGCTAGGAAATATATGACTTTACCATCAGGTCAAATGGAATGAAAACCACTATTTCCTTGACTATATACTTGGGGTAGGATTAAACAGAACAATCACCTATAAATTGTTGTGTAATTAAGTCATTTTCAATGACAAAAGAACTAAATGTCCATTCCTAAGGTGGTCCTGGCTAAGTTGAATTATTTAGAGGAGCAGTTCATTTTAAAGGACTATGTTCAACTTCATAATCTGCTTTTTCTAGATATGAACTAGGAGCTGAAAGAATAATTTACGTTTTCTATTGACATAGGCAAAGATTATTCAGAGGATAGGCAGAGTACATTAAGAGATCAGTTGCTATTGGAATTTTATGTTTTACAGTGTGATGAATTAATACTAAGAAATGCAAGGAGGATGGAAATATTTTGGCTGGCTTTACAAATTAGATAAACAAAGTAATAGCCTTGAGGAGCACAGGCATCTCAGATCTTTCTCAGTGTGTGCTGTCTATATTCTTACTAAACAATTAGTGGTAAACAGATGGATTCCGAAAAACAGCTTGTCTTCTGTGAGTATGAATGTTTGTGCACAACTTTCTGTGTGTGTGTGTGTGTGTTGGTTTTTATTTAACTGAACCCTGAAAAAAATAGCTTATTTTTTAGTCAGGTTGTGTTGATCAACATTAGTGCATCTTCACTCTGAGGGAAACTGAGTTATAAAAGTTGCCACTGCCTTTTCTGAATTTACTAACAAAAAAAGGCAAAATAATTTAGAGTCAGTACTATGTGTTGCGGTGTGCTCTGGCCAGTTTTGGTTTATCTCATGGCCAGGCTCCGCTATCCGCTATCTCCCCTCTCCCCCCTTGGTATCTGTTCNCTGTAACACGCGGTGTCAGGGCCTCCCTAGCATGACCCCGGTGCCAAAAAAACCATCTGGGAAAGTCCCTCCACTTGTCTCTCCTTCCCCGGCGCACCTGTACCATCGGTGGGTTGGGTGAAACCTTGCAGGAACTTCGCCAGCCCTCCCGTGCCTTGGGAGCATCCTGGCAGCCCCTGGAACCGCGAGCGGATGCCCGGTGCCCCCATCGGGGGCACTGCGGTAAATATGACTTAACCTTCCCAGATAATATCTTTCTATGTCTAAAGCTAACAAGGTACAAAGATTTCCTTACCTCTGTACAATTTCTGAACAGTTCTTTGTGAAATCAGATAAAATACAAACTTGTTTGCTTTGGAAACTTCATATGCACTAAAGTTATTATTTTGAAAAAGTTTTGATTTGATTCATTGACTTTTACTAGAACTTTCTTGTGTGAATTTTCTTACCATGATTTAATAAATCTGTCATAGGATGCAGAAGCAGAATTTCTAACAATCTAAATTTCTGTATTGCTGTGTGTGAAAGGTACAATTATTGGATTTGTGAAGGGAAGGGAAGCAGTATGTGAAGGTAACAATTTTGTCTCTTCTGTTTCCTTCTACATTGTTCTACAAAATATAATTCAGAATGTAAAGGCAAGTACTCGGAAGCTAGAAATGCCATAATAGTGTTGCTCTTCTACCTCTAATTGGGCATTTTACAAGTGAATTAGGAAGGGGGTTTTTGGTAAAGGATTTCCAGCTTCTGAAAAAGCACACTGAAGAAGAAGGAATTGTGGTGGATCAAAATCAAAGCATAAGGGAATATGGAATAAATTATATTTATAGTTTAATCTGACTAAATTCAGCTTTACAATGGTCTGAAACTCAAGAAGGAATCAAGCAATTGGGAAATTATGATATTACTAAGGATTAAGACAAACTGCTATAGCATGACAGGATAAAATCAGGAGGGATAAGGTACAGAATAAATCACTGAAAAGAGAGTGACAGGAACAGCAACAAAAAAAAAAAAAAGACATAAGCAAATTACTAGAATACAACCAAGAAATGCCTTTGTGAGGTGTTCAGTGAAAACAGAAGGTTGATGATAGATGACAGGACTGACAAGTTTTTGAAAATTTTTTGCTCAGCTTAAATTAACAGAAGCAGTATCAGAAGCTCAGTATCACTAATGACATGTATAATTGTGGAAGCTAACATGAGGACACGAATGTTTGGATTTGTTAAAAGTTTCAGGTAAAGTGGACCTATAGCTATTCATATAAACTACAGAAGGAACTGTGTGTTCTTGTGCATTAATAAAAAAAAATCAGAAATTGTGAAGGAAGGGAGGAATTCCAGAGGATTAGAAAGTTACAGAAGTATATGTTGCCTTTGAAGAAAAAAATAGGAAAAAAATAAAATAAGATTATCAGGAATTTGTAGCTAATTCAGCTTAGCTTCAGTATACAAAAAATGGTCAGAAATCTGGAACAAAACATAAACCATCTATTTTTAACAATCAACATTCATCTGCCAAGAGCAAAACAAATCAAAACAGCTTAATGTCTTTTTATGACAGGACAAGAGTTCTTGTGTGTGAGAGAAGAGTAGGAAGTGTTACAGAATTAGAGATAAGAATACTTCTAAAATTTTCATGGGGAAGTCAGGCAAACATTGTCTAGATGAAACCATAATAGAAGGGTACATAGACAGTTAAACAATATTGAATAGTCCTTAAATTGAAAGTTTTATCAAGCAAGGCATTCAAATAGTCTGTTCCAGGTTTCCTACTACTCAGTTTTGTAATTAAACATTTAGACACTGTATGAGAAAAATGTTAACCAGTTTGTAAAGTATATGAAAATTCAAGGAAAAGCACTGAGCCTTCGAATACATTAATTTATTTGGAAACTGTCCAGTGGAGAGTAACAGAGATGTTCAAAAAAATAATTGGGATTGTTTAAAGCAGAAAACTGTGAGGATGACATGATAATGGTATGTTAAAGGCTGTCAGTAGGAAGAAATTACACTGCTGTGTCCACAAGATGTAGGACAAAAAGTAATGGTCACAGACCAATCCAAGCACATATACTTCAAATGATTATATTGATCTCTGCAGTTGCAGACATGCACAGCCAGAATTTAGAGCTCTATCTTTTTCTCACTAATTGAGGAATATAGCACGACACCTATAAATTGGGTCTGTAACCATTAGTCACACCACTGTACTGGAAGTTGGAAAGAATTGCATGGAGCTGGGATATTATCTCATCTGTGAGATCATTTCCTTTGTTTTACTCTTTTGGTGTTCTCTAACTCATACAGATACAACAAAAACTTGCAGCAAAGGGAACTATGAGAAATGTTGTGATTTAGGATGTCATGACACTAACATGTATTTTGAAAGTCATTCATATACACACCTCCATGTATTTCAGAGTTGCTGGCTATTTCCAATATGCTTTAATGTGTAGGCTCATTCATCCTGATGTGCAAGTGAATGTCAAGAAAGCCTTATTCTTTCTGGTAGATTTCACTAACGAAGAACTAATCAATCAGTTGAACTCACTTAATTCCTTGTCTAACAGACTGTTTACCATGGAAGGTTTGTGATGTTGCCTGTCAGTTCTCATTACCTTTTGATCAGTAGCATTTCAGGAATGGCACTGCCAGAAGCAGTTGACTTTGACAATAGAAGTGCGTTTAATAGAGCACTCTTATGTGTAAGTTAGCCATTTCACAAGAGACATAATAAATTATGTCAACTTTTAGAGACAATTAAAGCTAGGCAACCTCTAGGGTTCTGTGGTTTAAACTAGATTTGACCAAAGATAATGAGCATTCAGTATCAAGCAAGCCTCAAACGTTATCAAATATTATGTTCTGAGAGAAGAAGTACCCTTCTGGTTTAAAAATATGGCATACCCTTTCATTTAAACTTTCTCTAAACCCCAACAATAAAAACCAGATTTTTCTTTGAATACGTTCTATCTGCCATATGCTTAGGTCTAAGCATGGTGTCTACACTACTTGTTGAGTCAAGAGAGATAGCTTATGGAGCAGAAATTTTGCATTTTTCTCTTCACAGCTGTCTTTTCTTTCTAAAATGCTTTATCAATGGAAATATCCTCTCACACCATGCTTTTTACATAAATATTTTAACTTCTTGAAAGTTCTGATAGATGATTAAAAAAAATCTGCTTTTCCAAAATATTTGTTTAGAAAAGTAGCAGACCCCTTAGACCAGAGCTACACGATGAGATCTGCATCAAGGCAGAAGCTTTAAGTGGTCGTTGAGTTAACAGGGTAATTCTTCATAAATGCTGCATTAAAAGACTGTTCCTGAGGGTAACTATTGCTGCAGAGACCCTCCGCACCCTCTCTGGTGTGTGTCAGTCGAGACTGAGAGCACATTACACATACAGTGGCTTAAATGTGGGAATTTCAGCTTCCTTAGTCACTCCCACGAATCTGCTTCTGCTGGCCTTTGTCAATATTTTTAGCTGTTTTTATTAATATTGTTTTGTTTATACCATCCTACCCTGCATTTACATTTTTGTGAATACTCTCTAATTAACTAAATTTTGGTAGTCTTTTGCAAAATGTGATCCAGTGGTAGAAGTTAAGAGATAAATGATTCTTGCAAGTTTTTGAAAAAGATTAAGTAAGTGATACCAGAAAAGAACCAACTTCCATGTTAAGGAGATATTAATGATCTAGTTAGTTATCAGATATGAGAGTCACCTGAAAACCAGGATCACAACTGTACTCATACAAGGAATGACTTGTTTAATTTTCCAGATGGTTTACTTTTCGTTATACTAAAATTTCACTCCAATGTTTCTTTGTCTACAAGTAATTTTCTTTTTCTTTCTTGATTCCAAGCACATTACAGATGTAAAATAAATGCTGAGAATTTATGCTCTTGTTGAAAAAATCATAAAGAACTCTTCTGAAATTTTCTCTCAGCTTACAAGGCATGCACACTGCAGAATAGAGGCTAACCTGCAGTTATCTGACAGATTACTCTAATAGCACACAGTTTAAGGAAAAAAATCTGTCAAATTCTGGAAGGAATCTGCTCAGAAAGAATAAAAATTAAAAAAATTAATTCTCGAAGGGCAAAAAGAATGAAACAATTTGTTAAAGTAGACATAATTAAAGTAGTAAATGCAGACGGTTTTGTGATTCTTCACATACTGAAGACCATATAAGTAAGTTGTAATTATCCTGATTTTGATCACCAACTGCCTTTGCTCCTACATACATTTTTTCAGTTACATTCCTGTCAAAAGGCAGAATTGAATTATCAGGCTGAGCAAGTATCCTCACTAGATGGATTCATTGTAAACAATGATTAAAAGATTTTTAGTATCTAGTGCAGAAACACAAAAAACAAGAAAAAAATAGAGCAGCTTCTACACTTGTCATTTCCATAACATATAAAATTAGGTAGATCTCTTGCAGCCTAGTACAAATAACCATGTCTTCTACATACAGCACTGAGAAACTCTTCTTGCCATGCCTGAGCAATTTTCAAACTAAAAAGTGATCCTTAGTTCTCATCAAAGACATCTTTTGTCTTTCTAACAGAGGATGTAGCTTAATATGCAGAGGAAGAAAGGCATGTGAAGGAAAGAACACTTCTGAAATGAGGAACAAGAACAAGAGAAAAAAGGAAAAAAAGCCGAAACAGAACAAACCCCCTAAACCTAAAACATTGTGGCTGGAATTGTTAAATTCCTACTTAAGAAAAGCTTTAAATGCTTTAACTATACTCAGGATAAACTGTGAAAATTGATGTTGCTTAGTCCTATTTTGCTTATCTGGACAGACGTACTTAGGTGAAATGCAGTATACTTGTTGGGTTGGCTTTCAAATAACCTGGGACAACCAAAATTGAAGCACTTTTAATAACTGTTTAGAAACTGGTTTTAGATCTAACTGAAAGTGAGCACATTTATAACCATGCTCTTATGATTTTAATGTTTTTTGGGGTTTGGTTTTTTTTTTTCCCTAGGAAGGCATTTAATATTAAATGAAGTGTTACTGTAAGAAAAAAATAACATATAAATCACTTGATAAAAGTATTATTTGGTAAAAATTTCTTACTGTGTTCATTTCTGTTAAATCGCAAACTGTTAGTGTTTTTTCTTGGATTTTTAATAAATAGGACTCTATTTTGTTAATAATCTACATATTAGTTCTCCCCTGCTCCTAGGAAAATGTGAATGCAGATCTGCCTTCTAAGATATTCCCAAAGTTTTGCCAGCTTTTCTACATTAAATGATATTTAAATAAATTGAAAAATCATTCAACTGTAATAAATTCTTTTATTCCACCAAAAAACTGGGATGTCTTCCACATAAATGAAAGGTATTCAGGTGCTGCTGTTCCTCAAACAGTAAAAAAAAAAAAAATTACTTACTTTCTGCTTTCATTTTTCAAAGTAGTTTCAGATTCCATATATGGCTACATAATTTATATGACATAAAATCTATTAGCTTTACTTAAAAAAATTGAAACTATGTTTAAAAGTGATTATTTGACCATGCTATTAATTTAGATGTAATCAGATTTTAAATATAGAGATATTACTTTTATTTTATTAGTAATGATTTTTAAGACATAATTACTCAAGAAAAAAATGTGAATGGACAATGAAGTAAAATGAAACACTGTCACAACAAACTTTTATACTGGTCTTTGATTTTAAGTAAAGGAAAGATGATGGATTTGTTATCACAGGGAAAAATGCAAGCAGTTTAACATGCATTAGGAACTTAGGTGGATACCGAACATAGAATGTTGTGTTAAAATAGAAATTGTGCTTTAGAGACACTCCCAATGAATCTTCATATTTGAAACTGAGTTCTTTTTAATTTGATGATTAACCTAACTTGACTGTAGCGAGGCAAGGGTTGAAAGCAGAACATTTGAAGAGGAGGGAAAATAGAGTTGTTTAGAGGGTGGAAATTAGAGTTGGTTTTGCTAAAGATGACCTTGCAGTGAGAGGATGCTAAGAATATTCAGTGTGGGAAATTTCACATATTGTGACTGCTTTGGGTTGTTTTCTGTCTGTCTTGAAAAGTGGAATTTCTGTAGAAGATAACAGAAAACTCAAAAACTTAAAAGTTATTCTTCATGGGCAGGCTTGGGCCTCCCATTGGGAGAAAGCGAGATAAGAAGCTCGAGGTTATAGAAAGTACAGCATTGTGAATTACTGTACTGCCAGTCCCCTTGATATGTTGAAGCCAGGAGCAGGCTCTTGTACTTTTTGCACCCCCTACGATGGACTAAGCTTAGTAGAGTATGTGTCACTGTCTGGTTTTGGAATCCTCCAGAGAGTGAGGTGATGGAATAAATTCACTCTTCGCTCTTCAACTTTGGGTTGTGGTCAGCTTGGTTACTTGCATCTATCAATTCACACATTGACAAAACCTCAGGCAATCTCAAAAACAAGAGTATTGTTCCTCAAAAAATATTAAGTCATGACTTGGTAACTCTTAACATAGAACTTAAATGATTTTCAGGTTCTCCAAAAGTTTAGCATTGTTCATGAAGTCTTGTAAGTACTAAGATTTAAATCTTCATCTCTTCCCCTCTTCATATTAACTTTTATTCAGCTGAAGTAAACTCTTCAAATAATTTTTCTTCTTGGTTCTCCTAAAAACTATTCTTTTTGCTTTTTAAGCCTTTTAATGCTCTCATATGCCATAGGGATGAAACAAAACTTCTCCTGACTTTTTGGGATAATATATGATCTCTAGTATTAGTTTCTCCTTTTTTTTTTTATAAATTTAGAACTAAAGATATTTATTTCAACAATCTAATCAGAATTAACAGTAAAATTTTAAGTCTGTTGTCTACATCAATTTATTACTGTACCTCAACCAATGAAAAGTCTTCTTTTTTTATTCCAAGCCAATTTTTGGGTTATTTTTTAGAGAAGCAACAGCATTTTTTAAAATGTCACAAATCTTGGATATCCTAGGCTGTAAACCATATTTCTTCTTAAGACCAGCAAGTATAATATATCTGGGGATTGACACGTATGTAAAAACTGTGCAACAGTTCAAAAGTCTGGAATTTGTTCTATAAACATCAACAAGGGGCATATGTCAAAGGGAAGAATTTACTCTCTTTAGTTTCAGTCTCTCAATTAAGGCGTTTGCTTAGAACATGACTTTACCAGGCAATTCTTAGCAGAAAGACAGTCTAGTCTCATAAGAAATCTGACTTAGGTGACAGGACTAACAGTCTCTTTATAAAACAATGTTTTAGTTTAAATAATATGCAAACATACTTCTGTGATTAAGCCAGTTGACAAACCTCTGTTCCTGGGCTGAATTCCTGGAGTAACTTCTGCAACACATCTAAGGCTGCATAAGTTTACCTGTGATTTATTTATTGCAAGTCCCAGGCAGGAACCCCATCTGTTCACTTCTCCAGCTCAGCACTGCACAAGATGAAGGGAGGGCACCTCCACAGAGGCATGTCTGGTCTTCATATGGGGAGTTTAGGAAACCAATGC
Source organism: Pomatostomus ruficeps (assembly GCA_013400735.1). Taxonomy (NCBI): domain Eukaryota; kingdom Metazoa; phylum Chordata; class Aves; order Passeriformes; family Timaliidae; genus Pomatostomus; species Pomatostomus ruficeps. Next base: position 52,217 of record VYZT01012484.1, read on the forward strand.
TTCTCTCAGGTTTTGACACCTAATTTCAACCAAAATTGTTTGTGTCACTTTTCCCACTTTTTCCTGTCTGTTGGTTAGACCATTCATGAAGCTAATAATCTGAAGTGTGTTGGATCTACATTACACATCCTAGCAAGCTTCCCTACATTTTCCTGAATCCCAAGCTCCTCCTTTCCTCACTGTTCTTGTGCTGAACCATGTAGAGAAGCCTTAGACCAGAGAAAGGGTGAACCTAACATTATTCTAGGAGTCATACTTTTTAGTCACATCAGAAGAGTTAAGACTGTTAGAAACATCTAAATTTAGCCTCCTACCTGTGCCTGCATGTGGATTAGGTGGCTAAACTCCATTATGCCCTAGAAAGCAACTAGGCTGTCTCATTGCTGGGAGCTCTACTTTAGAATAAAAAAAATTTTCTTCCAGGCTCCATTGCTTGTACTGACTTTTCTCTGTAGAATGCAATGGCAGTTTACATTCCAAGTGCACATGAAGGCATTATAACCATTCAGCCCTTTAATATTTGTTACTGACATTGCTCTTAAGTCATCAGTTTTGTATGGAGTTTGCAATGCCTTGGGACTTACAACTTGCCAAGTTTGCCCTGTAAAATTTTCTACACTCCAACTGCTCATCTTACCTTCTTTAGCTGTAATAGCAATTTTTCTAATTTACCAGATCTAAGTCTATTTTGGTTTTTGTTTATGGTATAATCGCAGTAGAAACCCTTTTTCTATGAAGAATGAAACACTCAGCTTAGGTTGATTACTTAGACAGTGATGCCACATACAGAAATATGTAGGTCTGGTATGATAGCTGAGACATGGAGAAGTAGAAGCACAGGACATGATGTAGAGCAGTACAGGCACAGCAAGGTAAGAGGTCGAGTACAGTCTCAGCACTGGAGACCTATTGCCTATAAAAAAACTCACCCATGGAGTCCTGGTTCAGCTAGAGTAGAGTAAATTTCTTCTCAGTAGCTGTTACAGTGCTGTGTTTTAGATTCAGAATGAGAATGGTGTTGATAACACACAGGGATTTGCATCTTCCTAAATCGTGTTATCCTAAGTCAAGGACCTTCTTCTTGTTTCATGCTCTGCCAGTGAGGAGGTTCACAAAAGAAACTGGGAGGGAGCATAGCTGGGACAGGTGACCTGAGCTGACCAAAGGGATATTCCACACCACAGAACATCATGCCCAGAATATAAACTGGGGGCAGTTACCAGAAAGAGGTGCTGATCTGGGTTCAGGAGGGTGGTCTGGCATCGTTCAGCAGGTGGTGAGCAATTGCATTGTGCATCACTCAGTTTTCCCTTTTTATTATCATTTTCATTTACCATTATTACCATATTTTTACTTTATTTTTGATTATTAGCCTGTTCTTATCTCAGTCTACAGGTTTTACCTTGATTCTCGTCTCCATTCTGCCAGGGTGGTGGGGAGAGAGGGGTGTTAGGCAAACAGCTACATGGAATTCAATTTCCAGCTCCACTTAAACCATGACATGGTCATTTAAAGAAACCCAAACCTGGAGTTGGAGAAAGTTGATTTTATGGGTAGCAGAATAAAGAAATAACATATAACATGCATTTTTGACATATTATGGTCAGTAAATGACTTATTCTAGAAATATGAACAAGCATAAAACTGTGTTTAATATGAAAGGCCCAGGTTTGCAGCAACACTGCAGCATGTTCGCACCAATATCCAAGAATTGAATTCATATACTATTGCTCTATAGCTAACAAATTAGATTCCAGTCAATCTGTCTTGGATTTTTCCAGACAATACACCTGGATACTTTATAATAACAAAAAGAGACAGAAAAGCATTTTCTTATGAAGACTTTAATAAACTTTCAAACATAGATAAATGCAATACTATGAACACAAGCAAAAAATAATGTAGCAATCCTAAACACATTCAGTGCTGCAGTAGAATAATGCTGTATACAAAAGCCTATCTATCTCTACTGCTGTCTCCTGTTCTGAGTATTTTGCTATAACAGAACAACATAAATTTTTCAACAAATAACCACTTAGAGTACTTTGTGCCCCATGTGATGTTTCACCGTGTATGATATGCGATCACCACTGAAAGAAGACAGTCTTTAATATATTTGTGAATACATTTATTTAACATAAATGGAATATTCTGGTATAGTCCTATAAAAAGGACACTGAGATATGCTTAGACATTTTAAATATATAAATTCCTAACATGTGTACAGCTGTTTGCAGCACTACTGATGTATTCTCACTTAGATTACCTTGGTGAGTAGACAATTACTTCAAACCAGTAAAACTGCTTGGACAGAGAAAAACATGTGCATTCATGACAAGCAATAACTTGGACAGAAACATTAACTGAAAGAGTCAAATAGAGCCTGCCAACAGATTGCCAGATGTCCAGATTAGTTAAAATACAATGACAAAGACCTAGATATAATCTGTTGGCCAAATCCCGGGGTCAAAGCCATTTCCCTTGCAGAATAGAATTTCACATTCAAAGGTAATATTCTCTCAATCCTGGTACTTTTGTTTTTTGCACAGATGTGTCCTTTGTGTAGGGCTACAGCAGCCTAAATCTATGTTTCAATTGCTTGGAATAGCAAAGATGAGAGAAATACTTAACTGCTATAAAAGTAACAACTCTGCAGAGGGTCAATGGAACAGTAAAAAAGAATGGGGATATTTAAGCCACTCTTATATATGTATGCTCAAACCTTTCTGATCTGCTTTTGATGCTGATCAGTGAGACACAGCTATTTTCACAGTGCAATTTCCAGCCATTGCAGGTAGTAGCCAACTATACTGTGAAGCAATCTGAATTTCATCTCTGTTGGCTACGATGGCTCAAGAATTGAAATGAATGTTGAGACAGATAAACTATGAGATAGCGGTGTATTTCTGAGAGACTAAAATATTCTTTTCAACCTTGAAAATGCTGAGTCAGGATTTCAAATGCAAGTGTATGTTTTGATCATTGGGAAAGCAGCAAATGAATTAATAACATCAAAGCAAAGAAAGAATGCATCATGAAATATTAGCTAAAGGCTCCAGTCACATCAAAAAGAGTAGAGAGGTGTCACAGAAGTACAAGTGTCTGCTCATTTGTTTGTGTTGGTCTAGAAAAATCACTTCAGTGGGTAATATTTTTGACTGTATCATAGTAGAAAATACTGCTTGAAGCCTGCAAAAGTTTGAAGAATATCAAACTTCAAGAACATTAGAATTGTCATATCAGATCAGTGGTCTGTCTGTCCCAACGCCTGTCTTCAACAGGACAGTAGAAAGTGCCTGAGAAAGGACAACAGTAGGGCAAGTGTGTGCCAGTTGCTCACTTCCCTGAAATACTTTTCCAGCCACTAGTGATCTGTGGCCCTGAGACTTTCAGAATGACAGGAGTGGTCTTCTTTGTTTATTATCTTCCAATTTTACAATGTCAGCTATGACTGTATGCAGTCCTTGATGAAAAGAAAATTGTTCAAGGTATCTAAAGAATGTGTATATGATTTTGTCCAGAGCAGGACAAGTGACCTCACACACGAGTGCTGTTCCTCACACCTCACCTGCTCCTCATATGGCTCCCTGCTCCTCAGGCACCTGCAATAAGGAAGCTGTAGTTTGATCTTTTTGATACATTTCATCTGGTAAAAATGGCTTTTAGATATCTTTAATTTTCATGACGTTTGTACGACAACCACTCCCTGCACATACTGGCACTTCTGTCTGTTTGAAAATTTTGTCCCAAGTGCATTCATGAGGTTGGAAACTCTCCAGAGACACTGCCTAGGTATTCATGATTGTAAACCTATATTGATTTTAACTATGTGCTGCACTTCCAGTTCCAGTCCCAGTCTCCATTTTAAAATTTACAAAAGAATTCAGTATAAAAGGCTGAAATTCCAGGATGGGAAAAAAGAGTGCTTCCATTGTAATGTGAAGCTGCCTAATGTGTTCAATTTTAGACTAGGTATTCTGGAAAGATGTGGTGGCTTTCTATAGGACAGTCCATGATTTGTTTTGGCAGAATCCAATTTGTCATTTATGGTTTAACCTGTTCATTCATCTTGTATTTCTTTTTTTCCCTTCTGGCTGGAAATATAAAACAACTAGAGAGGAAAGGCATTAAAGATTTGCTTAAGAAGATCAATTGCACTTTGATGCACTTCCTTGCTTATTAAATGGAAAGTTCCCATTTTATCATTTTGACATATGCATAAAAATGAGGTATTCAAAAAAAGAAATAGGAAAACCCAAAAACTCATAGAAGCATCACACCTTTTTTTCAGATTATTACACAAGGGTAGACAAAAAGTAGCAATAGCAATTTTTTTCTAGTGACAGAGTATGTGGCAGATTAATGTTTGTTATTTGAATCTACATTTTAGTTCATTTTCCTTCAGGACATAAGTTAATAGGATATTGATGGCATTTGAACTCAGAACTACGTGTTCTGTAAACAAATATTGTGTAAATTCTAATAGGTCATTTTGGCACCTGATCTCTATACCCTCAAAATGTGGGTATGTTTCCTGAGAACTGTTACAGAGAATAGAAATATCTAAAAAGACACATGCACTATTACATGCTTTTTCCACTTTGCAAAGATGAATTTTCACTCCTTGTTTACAGAAGCTTTGCCTCAGGTTCCATAAGGGCTTAAGTATAACAATATGTTATACTTAACATATCATTGCTTTAGTAGATGTTGAGCTTTTGAGCTTATTTAATTGATTTTTCAAGTTGACCTCTTCATAATAAAAATATGGCTGTTCAGACAACCAGAGTCTCAAGATGGCAACTAACTGGTTAGTTAGTCCTTTTATTTTTGAAAAAGATTAAGACTAAAAAAATCAAACAAACAAACCCAAAATATATCTTTTTATATAATACAGAGCTGTATTTTGGTTAATAAAATCCAGATTCTGGATATTGGATCACAATGTCTTCATTTGCAGGGCATAGAATCTTCCCTCTGATAGTCAATACATAGGATAAAAATATTACTATTTGCTTGCAACTTTTTATGCTCTTAACTTTGTGTTTGTTCTGAGCAGATAAAAACAAGTAAAATAACACTATTATTTTCAGTGACATAATTTACAGAATTAATTAGTATGCCAGATGAAAAAAATATTCTAAAGATTTTATTTTAAACATTAGCTTCATTTTTTAATCTGAACATGATATTTAGTGAAACTATCATACCTTTTCAGAGCATAGAAAGGTACATTTATTCACTTTGCAAGAGTAAGTCTTAACTGTGGTATGCATGACATCATATTAAGAAAATATGCCTGTTAAATTCCTATGATTGAGATAAAATCACATTTTAGTCCTTTACAAAAGGGCTTCCTTTACTGCTTCCTTTAGGCCTCCTTAGAGATCAGACCAGTGATTTTCACATTCCTAGTCCCTTCAATTTTTCTGGAGGATTTTCTGTTTTGTCTCAAACTTTGTGAGAACACAGTGAATTTTAACTCCTTGGGCGAATGGGTGATGCATAATGGAAAGAGTGTTTGATTGTACTAGGGAGTCATAAAAGATCTAAATTCGACATGTTAATTCAGAATTGCTGCAGGAAGATACTTATTTGCATGTGAAAAATATTGAAACACTTCTAGCCCAAAGGCAGCAGGATAAAATGTTCTAGGAAGTTATCAGTTGGTAATTTCTCAGTCTATCTGTGGTAATGCCACCATAAACACAGGAACAGTCCAGAAGTCCTTTTCAGTTTCATTTTCCTAAATAAAAAACAATATTTACCTGGAAATTTATGCTGGATAGAGGTTGGTGTCTTCAGTCTTTTAGGAGAGCTGAACGTATCAGGCACAGGTCAGGAAAACTCATCCATCCTCCCTGCCTTCACTGTCCCAAGACACGAGAAGGCACAAAGTGACAAAAATGCTGCTGAAATGATTTTTTTCTTGCCTGTAAAAGCTCGGTAGCTAAGAACTGAATGTATTGCAGTCACCCTCCCCAATACAGTTATCTGCCTTCTGGACTACCACATATTATCCATCAGTCTACTGAAAAACAAACTACCCTTTCCCCCACATAAATTGCGCCCAGTATTTAAATAAACTGAAAATAATGAAATTTTTTGAAGTTTGTTTAATTCAGATTCTCAGTAGTGCTTGCATTTTATTCATGACAATATGTTTATAACATGTTAAAACACTGTTTTTAATGGAAGATAATTAGATTATCTCTCTGGTTTATGGTACTCTGTTTGTAGAGATGCTGTTCACTTTAAAATAAACTAGAAACATGTTTTTTCAATATTTTTTGCCTTGTTTTGTTTTTGTTATTTTCTGAAGAAATAGCACTGACAGTACTTTAGCAGTTTTATGCAAAAACTGCTGTGTCTCAGAACTGACATATTGCTTCCTTGTACCTAAGACAATAATGAGCTCATTCAACACTGCAGATGGTCAAGAACAACTTTCAGCTAACATTGCTTCCCATATCATAATAGAGTAGAGGGACAAAAAGAGAGCAAACCCCTTTCTGTATTCTCATTACACTTTCAAAATGTGCAGATCCTTTAAAGATTCAGGAATTGCAGTTTAAAAAGAGACACTGATTTCAATTATTCTTCCTTTTAAACAAAAAAAGTAGTTTTTTGCAGTACTACTAACACTCTTGATTTAAAGGTTGCCCAAAAAAAATATGTTTACATAGATTTATCTCTTAAAAATAAATGAAGTTTGTCTCTTTTAAATTGAAAATCTGAACTAAAACCTGACATGGTACTTCAATTTAAGGAAGAGACATCTATAACAAGTCTTTTTGCAATCCTATTAGGTAGAGAAAAATTTATCCCAGATTGTTTTGTTTAATATTAACACTTGCAAAGATCACAGAACTAATCTCATTCAGTGCTCTTTGTATCTCCTTACATGTTCAGTATAAATCCCATGAAATTTTGATGCCAGTGAATTTCTTTATTTTGCTTAACCATGACATGATCAAAATTCATCTTATTTTGATTTATTTTAATAAATAGTTCTGAGCAGATGTATCTATTGAAATCTCTGGTGAAATTTCCTTTTTCTATTTGTGCAAAGATTAGATTTTACTCCTTAAGACAAGAAGCTTACAACTCATTCATTTTGCTTTATATTTCTTTTATTTGGAAGCTGGTATTCCATGCAAAGATCAGTGCAAAAGGTTAGCGATATCCATGGGGCAGACTTTGCATAGAACTCATGGGATGATTTCAGAATAAATCCATTGAGTTCATATATTTGGCTGACTTTGTTAAGTCCAGGGGTTATCCTCTCAGGCAACTCCTTCTTTCCAAAATTCGTGGGTTGACCTTGGCTGCCTATCAGACCCCTACCCAACTGCTCTCTCATTTGCCCTCATCAGCAGAACAGGAGGAGAAAATAACATGAAAAATTTATGGCTTGACATAAAGGCGCTTTACTGTGTAAAGTAAAAGTTGCATGCAGAAGCAAAGCTACAAGAGGAATTGGTTCACTAAGCCCTATTGATGGGCAGATGCCCTAGGAAGCAGGTTCTGAGTATGCTTATGGGTTGTTTTGGATGACAAATACCATTACCTCAAATGCTCCCGCTCCTCCTCATTTCCTTCAACTTTTATTGCTGAGTAACACATCACGATTTGGGATATCCCTTAGGTCAGTTTGAGTCAGCTGTCCTAGCTGTGTCACATCCACACATCCAGCCTACTGGCCATCAGGGCAGGGGTTGCAAGGAAAGCCTTGATGCTGAGAGCCCAGCTCAGCAATAGCCAAAACACTGGTGTGTTAGCAGCTCTGGCTTAGCCACAACTGCAAAGCATGGCACTGCGTAGGAAAGTTAGCTCCATCCCAGCCAGACTCAGTACACCAAGGACTGCTGATATATATTATTTATGTATTACGTTCATATTCCTGACCTTTGTGAGACGTCCTCTATTCTTTCAAGTTCAAATGAATTTCAAACTGAGTTTGCAGAACTGTAAAGGCTTCAGGGGATAAATTTGCACAGCAAAATATTAAGCTTAATTAGATGCATTAATGATCAGGCTTTTGGTAAAGAGCAATAGGGATTGTTTTGATCATTTTCATCACGCAAACAAAATGCCAAAGATCTTGGAAACAATTCAGAGGAGAACTTATTAGGGAGAAAATGAAAAACATTAAAGGGGTACTAGAAGGCGGGAAGAACTGAAAAGAAAACAAAAGTTATTGCCTGCTTACTGGCACTTTTATTTATTTTTTGGATTTTGCATTTTAATTAATTATTGTAATCCCATTTGAAATGCAGTGTTTTACATGAAAAAAAAATATATCCTAATAACTGAGCTTAAAAGAGAGAGAAGGGAAGGAATTAAGCTAAACAATGTTACAGAAGGTTTAGTATTGTATGTTTACTGGCTTTTCAGTGAGCTAAATAATAAGATTAATATTTAATTAATACACATTAAGGAACAACTAGCTACTTGCCACTTCGTGGCTGTGTCTATATTCAATGTACTTGATATTTTTCTTTCCTCATTGAAAAGATGGAACAAAAACAGGCATCTGTTACAATAATGTTAAAATGGCTAATTCTCGAGAAGACACTGTAATGGTTGAGGTATTCTTTCAACCACAATAGTGTTCAAGGTCAAAAGACACATCTACCAACTGATTTTTTGCTTCTCGCCTTATTGAATGCAACATGTGCCAACAGACTTTTGTTTCATTATCTATTCCCAACGTACAGCAACAATGGCTCAGACTGATTTTGTATTTTGTGAAACGAGGGAAAGTGTGGATGTTCATGTATACATGACCACTTACTTGCTTTTAAGTTTTGTTCTGAGATAGTTATTTCTTAAATATAGAAATGTGTGTGGTTAATGTATCTTTCTGTACAAATTCAGTTTCTCCTAACAAATATTTTAATGGAAGAAATGAAAGTAAAATCTTAAAGTTCTTCAAAAATTCAAACATTCAAAAATTATACTCTAAGGAAAAGGAGACTTGATATATGGTTCTAAGTTTTTTAATTGAACTGCTGAAAATCTCCACCATCTGTTAAATTTGTCATTCTTTTTGTATTTGTCATCTCTTTAAAAACTGTTTTCTAAAACCACAGTAATCAGATTGCTCTTTAGTGAAAGCTTAGATTTCTATCTAATTTTCCAGAATCAGAACACATAATAGCTAAAACAAGAAAATACTCTTAAGCTAAGAACTCATAATAAAATTATGAGAGAGAATTTGGATGAAGTAATTCTTTATGTTGGTTCCTGGGGTTTTTTTTCCTCAGAATGGCTTCAATAAAGGACACCCAATTTCATCCAGAGGCTGTAAAGTTCTCTTTGAAAAATACCACAATCAATCATCAATAATGTTCCAGTTAAAATCAGAGGTGACAAGGATGGAACCACCTTAATCACATGCTTAATACTGAGTAACTCATGGTAATATATTTTCCAGTATTATTGCTAGATTAAATATTGCAATATTTAATTGCAATAAAATAATATTAAAGCAGAGAAACTGAGAAAATTGCAAAAAGTTGTGTAACTAATACAAAATCCAAAAAAACTAATGAATGTTGTTCACTGTTGTCTGTGATATTTTGGCATTCCTGAGTGACAGGCAGGAAGAATGACTTTATCAAATTAGTAATACAAAATAAACATCAGCTTAGAAAAACCCAAATCTTTTAGAACTATACTGGAAATATAAAACTTTATCTGTGACTTATCTTACCTATTTTTATCTGTGACCTGTTCATAAAAATGTTCCTTTCCTGAAAAATAAAAGCAGAAATTATCACAAAAGATAAATATTACAGTATCCCTCCCTCTTGGATGGGAAGGGAAGGTGCGGGAAGGGAAGGTGCGGGAAGGGGAAGGGAAGGGAAGGGAAGGGAAGGGAAGGGAAGGGAAAAGGAAGTTACCATCTAAACCTACACTTTTAAAATCAAGAATCTTCTTCCTTTTTCACCTTCTGAATGTGACCACACTGATGGTAGAGCCTTGTGGTTTCCAGGTCATAGGGTGTGTATGCACAGGAAAGCAGCATGCAACTGGTGATGCACAGGCATTCGTGCTGGGATGCACTCACATCCTGTGTCATTAGGGTGACAGTCTTCAGAGCTGTCTTGTACAGATCAGCATAAAAGTATATCATATGATTTGTCCAGTCATGAGAAAAGCTTAGTACCAGTGCTTAAAATTCCAACGGTTCAAAAGCTGCAACTTCTAAAACAGCTTTTCTGAAGGGAAAAGGAAGTTAGAAATGGTCTCCATTCACTATTGTTGGAAGACATACACTATTTCTTTAGCGATACCTTGAGAGACATATATTATTTCTCTAGTTCTTCCTCATTTCATCCACATAGAATTCTGTTATCAGTTTTTCCCTTCTAATATTTTTATTCACCTTTATATTTAAGGTATATGTATGAACACATTCACAGGGTGTCATTTGAACATTGACATGCCATTAACAAAGCTTCATTCATACTCATCTACATATTCAGTATTTGCTCAGTGTTATGAAGCTGGCACGAAAAGCACATATTTCACTGGAGATGGAATTTGGGATCATATTAATTAATTCATCACTATAAATCACTGGAAGAGAGCATGTCGTTAGCTTCAGTGCCTCAGACAGCAATCAGTGGCTCGTTAGCTTTAAAAATATCAACCTGGTTGAGGTATTGTTGCTCTGCACAGTAGACTGATGAGTCACATTAGAACAAATGCTACATGGCACACAGAAAAATTGCTTTTACCCATTATCCCAGCTACATGCACAAAATCATATGGGAAAATCACCAGTAAAGACATTCAGTCAATGACCAAAAAGCACTGTAACTGACCACGGTTTTTGGCCTTAATTTGTTTCTAAGTGCTACTTAGCCCCACTCCTACGTGCCTTGTACATGCAATGCTTTGATTTGTCCTAATCAAGGAAGTTCAGATTATTTCAGAAGCAAATAATTTGGCCCCATCCATCTTTGGTGCTACCAAAAGAAATTTTTAGCTCATTCCCAAACCTTAGCTTTATGATATAAGATGTAGAAAATTAACCACAAATCCAATAATAATACATAATTATAATGCAAACATTTAAAAAGCATATATATGTAAAAGAATATTTTTGAAGTGTGAACAGTAACACCTTCAATACTAAATGAGTCTCCTGTAATTAATATGGTCACATTAATGTAAGCATTAGCTGGTTTGAGCAGCTTTTTGTCCTCCAGAAGGACTACAATTTTACAGTGAGACAATTATTCAGTCATTTCTGGAGAGGTTCTCAGGTACCTAAATAAATTGAAAGAGAAGAACACAAGCAGAGTTAAGCAGGGGCTTGGCATTCATAAAAGGTACTCTGAAGTGTCAGTATGGCCAGCCAACTGCAATAGATGTAGTTTTCTGAAAGACACAACTATGCCAAGACTGTAAGTGTAGGCATGAGAGCAATAAGCCTTCACTAGTTTCTCAACACTGAGCATCACGTCAATTTTAACAGCAAACATGTAAAAGAAGTGCACACTTGTAAATTCAGGGGGATTTACAGAGTGGAAGATGTAATTAAATGTCTATCTCCATTCTCACAATTTGCTGAGTTGTCAAGCCACAAACTAAGGATGTTTGTGGGGCTCTACCTCCTGTTTCTTCATGTGGTACCTGGAGTGAAAGGCAGCCTGGAGCATGTCATTTACATCAGAGGAAAAGGAAAGCAATCAGCAGAAATAAAATCTCTGGCACAACTTAGTACTGCACACATGTGTGAGTGACAGCATGTCACCTGAGCTCAGCCATCAGAAAAACCTATGTACAGTCCCATCCATCAATTCCCATCTGCATAATGTCCTTCAAGGCATGAACTTCTCATGTTATGCTTCTGATAACTTAAAGGTCTTATAATCAGCATCATTTATACTGCTATCTTTAAGCTGTTATGGATAAATGTTTAATGTTCAAACAATTTTACCTGAGCTATTACAAATTTGAAAACACTCACTAATTTTAGTCACCTTTGCAGTGAAGATCTTGGTGCATCTGATCTTAGAGAAACATTGTAATTTTTCAAGGTAATTATGGTATATTTTTTCACAGCTTAAACTACTTTTCAAATTAAATGTAAAGCCACCATTATCAAAATAGATATTTCTGCTGACCTCTCTTAGAATGCATGCCAGCAGACTATCACTGTTCATTCTGAATTATTAGATTGATTTTAATTACTAAAACAGAGAATCAATTTATTTTATAATTGGGAACATGTGATGGCATCCAGAGCAGTTTCTAAGAAAAATTACAACAGTCATTTATATTTACAGATAGGTTAGCTCTTTCTCTTCTGATTGCATTTAAAAAATTCTAAATGTGTTTTTCTTTGATTAGCTCAAGTTGGTAGTGTGTTCCTTTGATCCCAAATATTCAACACTGAACTGTGAAACCTGAACATAAAAAATGTCTGGCTTAACCTTCTCCAAGGTCAGTGTGCATACTGAGTGGAGAGTGGCACAGGCCTTCAGTTTAATGCTTCATGCAAAAGCTGACCTTTCCCTTCGGTAATTCTTTGTTTTCCTATTTCACTATCAGACTGGACATTTTTCTCCTAGACTGTAACCTGGCCTTAGATGAAGATAGATACCTGACACTCCTGCTCTTTCTTCAGAGGATTTGTCAATCTGTAACCATGGCTTCGGATGTCACACAACTTTCAGGAACGCTACTCTTACTGGCAAAGACTGACTGTTCCATGCTTCAGAAAGTGTCCTTCATCTGTGTCTACTACTATACTTTTTACATGATGTAAACCCAGACCTTACTGGGTAATGTGAGTGAAGTGAAACCAGTATCCATGCAACAGATCCCACACTACTGGAAGCATGTGAATCACAGCAAGTAGTGCCACCTACTTCCTTAAGTACTAAAATACATATGGAACTTTTCTTTGGGTGGCTGGATTGCCTTAGTTTCCTCTATTTCGTTGTGCTTTATGCTTTGAAATGCTGCTCATGATTTTTATGTCCTTGCTATATCTGCCAATCAGAGAAGAGATGATACAAAAAATAGAAGAAGAAATGTAGATTAATCCTACTCTGACAGCTCTGGAGTGTGGTTTTTTTATCTTAATGTTTTTTTAAAAATACTGTATCTTACCCTGATTGCAAAAAAAAAAAAATTAATATTGTTAAGGTACATAAAGCTCATCTCCCATGCACACAGAGGAAGGCAAAAGGCAGCAGCGGAGCCCCAGTGCCCCAGTCAGACACATGAGCCTGTGTTACGGCCACCATCCTCCCAGGGATATCTTGGTGAGTATCATGGGTCTTGCAGGAGGGGGATCATTGTTATTTGCAAGAGAAGAGCAACCTAGGGTTGTGCAAGACATTATTGGAGAAAACAAAGCTGGGGAAAAGGACGATTTAAAACCAAATGGGACAGAGAAAGAGTCTGACAACAAAAGAATAAGAACATAAAAGGTGTCAGTTGTCTGTAAACAGCTTGCTGGTCAGCATGCTGGTCTGTGGAAGCCAATACACCTCCAATGCCTGAGCAATGGAAAGTGCACTGGTGGGACGAACCCTATTTGAACCAGTTCTCCCCTGAACAGCGTGAGGAAAAGATGTCCTCCCACGACCCTTTGTGCAGGCAATTTCTGTTAATCCCAGTACCCCAGTTGGCCTGTTGGCCTCTCCACCCAGTTGTCAGTTCCCTGCCTATCATTCCCTGTCAGACACCCCAGTTCTGGAAAGTTCTGCTTTACTCAACGCCCCATTGGCCCTCCTCCCTCAGCCACTCCCTCAGTCCCTCTCCATTGGTCCCTGAACCCTGGCCCCTTCTTTGCACCACCCCTGAGGGCTCAGTTCATTGGTCCCGGTTGCTCTGCCTGCCCCCATATAAAACCCTATGCACACCCAGTGCTCTCTGCCTTCAGTCCCTGGTTCCTTTTGAGTTCTGTAGCATTAAACTGCCTTGGAATACCAAACTGAAAACCCTTCCTGCTTTTACTCGTCGGTCTCTTTTGCAGTTTGCTCAGCTATCCAGCTTAGCAGCAGCCTGCACGCAGGGGAAAGCGGCACCCACCCAGGCGGCTCTCTGTACCAGAGACACTCTTGGGAAGGTCGTGGCAAATATCATCAGACCCTGCCGCAACACTGGTTTGCCCATGTCCTGTGCCTGAGCAGCATGGTCTGTCCTGTGTTCTCATTAAATTACATTTCTAAATCTTTGCCTGGGTGAGATTCTCTCTAATCTGTGTGCATGTGTGTTTGTGGTCTGAGTACAGCAAACTGGAGTCTGCATGTGCTGGCAGTGAATATCAAGCAGGACTGGCCACTGAATAGAGTAAGAGCCTTAGAGGCAGATATCTAGGATGGATCCTGGAGAGACCAGAGGGTCTGTGGGCTGACTATTGAAAGGTCAGGAGATTTCAGCCAGCTTCCAGAGAGTTTGTGCAGTCTGGGGATTGATTATGAGGCCATTTGTGCATATGTGCATGAGGCAGGGGTGACTAGGGCATTCCTGCTGGGGAAATCTCTGGTTTTGAGCCCAGCTCCTCAGGGGATCCATATGTGTGTCTGTGCCTGTGCTGCTGTGCACAGAGGTCTCTACCTTCAACCAAAGTGGGGTTGGAGCATTGAGGGCTTCTACATGCGAGTGCCAGCCACTGGGAAAACTGGAATCCAGGCACTGACATTAGGGAGGATGTCTAAGTCTGGTGTTGGAGGGATACATATTGTTCATGTTTATATATATTTGCCCAATAATGGGCCTCCATCTTGCTCAGCCAGGGAGCGAGAAGGATCAGTCCTTTGGCACTGTGTATGATCACGTAAGAGCTGCAGTTTCTGCCTGTGCTGCCAGCTGTGTGTACAAGTGTATGTGCACAGTGTGCATGTGTGCCTACTGAGAACACGTGCTCAGCCTTGCTGCTGGGTGGACCTGGGGACAATAGCAGAAGCTTCACTTCTATCAGGCTATAGGATTTGGCAGCAACTAATGTTAAATAAATCTGACATATGCAGTGAAAAAGGATGAATGGGTCAGTGGGAAAATTTCAGGCTTTTCTTTTCCCTGTACCTCTACATTAGGCACAAGCAATAAATCTGATATCCTTCAACTGAAGGACTGAGAGTATCACATTTGTGAAATATCTAGGTCCTAATCAGTGAATATGTCTCATGTGATTGCTTGCCACAGCATAGAGTGCACCTCTAGCAAGCCCAGTGACAGAATCCAGACCTGACCGCAATCAGCAGTAGTATCAAAGTCTCACAAGAATCCAGACCTGGGCCCCATTACACTTAGAATGTTTGAGAGTGACATCCTCTGCACTGAGACTAAATGGGGTAAAGCTACTGCAGCATCAGGTTTTATTGCTACACTTTGCTAGTGTAAGTCACTTTGTTCTGCAGTGGAATTATTCAAAATTATAATGATGCTGGAGGTATATGCCAGTCAATAGGGTTATGCACAATGATGTGCAGGTTAATTGTTTAGCCAGGGTGTTAGAAGGACAGTGTCCTAATGAGATATTCAGGCATCTGCTATTTTTGCTGTCTGCTCATATCTTTATGTTACAGAATCACACTTAGTGTTGTACCTTCTTTATTCTTCATGTAAGACACAGATTTTATTTCCTGCCTACAAACATGCTGTCAATCCATGTGAATCTGGCAAGTTAAAAGAGGGAGATTCAGTATTTGTATATTCAGGTTAAATGAAGATTTTTGTGAAATACGCCTCTTTCATTAGTCTTAGAAAACCAAAGGTGCAGTGATATATTATTATGGCATGGAGTTATGCTGTATGATGCTATCACATTCATTTCTCCAAGCTACATTTGGCTAAGAGAAGCAAGAAATACCGATGTGAATATTATCTCAAATACTTGTCATTTTATTATCCTCATCATTTCTTTAATTTCTTTAAAGCCAGGGCATGCTCTGTAACTTACCAGAAATTTTTAAAAAATAGTCTAAATATATAAAAGATGAGTAAATGCAAAATAACTACTGAAAACAAAGCCAAAATATGTAAAAAATGTACTAATGAGTAGACTTTAAAATATATGCAATGCTTTGCATTAATTAAGCTTTTTAGGCTTAAGTCAAAAAGCATGGTGGATAAAAACAGAAAATGAAATGTGTGGTAGAAGGGAGAACAGAGCCATCTGCCTGCTTACGGATATGAAATAGGCACTTAGAGAGTTAAATGGAAAATAACAGTTCACAATTTTTGCTGGACCTTAAGCACTTTGAATCAGGCTGTTTCCCTGAGTACCAGTGGCATTTAATGATATTTTTAGTACTTTTTTAGGTGGACTAAAAATTACGGTTAGGTGGTGGTTTATGCAGGGATCTCTATTCCTCTCTAGGTAGTGAACTTCAACTTATAGGAAAAATACAGAGAAAAAATCCCAATGTCCAATTAACTAAGTATTCCTTCAGGTCAGAAATACCATTACACCCCATGCATTCCATGTAGGAGAAATAACTGCCATTCTAACACAAAAAGAGCTGTTTCTTTAATCCTAAATGTTTATAGTTAAATTTATCTTTAAAAAGATGCCTATGAGAGCTAAGATCCATAATCATTACTCTATACCATTTTTTCCAAGTTAGGGACACCTAATTCTGACACACCGTAGATCAGCATTAGATGCGTAAAATTATTTCACACCACCTAACTTTGACTTCTGCAACAGCAGAGATCTGTATGTGAGACAGTTGTCCAAACTCTCTTTATAGTCAGAGGAGAATAAGAGAGCTTCTAGAGAGTGATTCATCTGGCCTATTTTAGATGTCAGCCTTGGGAGAAGATGAATCACAGTTTGGAAATACTTATTTGTTTCTAGTGACTATAAAGGGAGTTTCTATAATTAGCTGAAATGTGGATGTCTCCACTGTAAATGCACAAAATTTGAAGTTACGAAGCCCACCTCTAGTCCGGTAATGAGGACTATCTTCCTTCCTGAATTGTCTTATTAAAATCAATGGTAAAGAGTAAAACAGAAGTACTAATTTGCAGATGCTTTATTTCTGCAAGATTTGCAGGATCTATTAAACTTTTAAATAAATGTACTAAAGCTTCAGGAAGTAGGCAGAAAAAAACCCTGTGTGCAATTTCAGGGAAACTGTAGGGAAATCGTGGTAAGTAAACAAATAGTGCTATTGAAAGTGGAATTAATGAAGCTTAGGTTCCTATGGATTTGTGTTCCATGCCTGATTTATTTTGTAAGTGAATTTTAATACAGCTGCTGTTGAAACTCACTTCTTATTAGACATCCAAGATTTTTCAGAGGCAAGAACCATCCTGACTACCTCAACCAGAGGAAAAGCTCCAATGAGAAGACCTGCATTATTGACTCTGGAGCAACCATGTAGGAAAAAACGCAAGACATACAGGTACTTCAGCTTGGTTGAGGTGTTCATGGGATCTCTCTTCCTTACCTCGATAGCTACTAACATGAAATGTCTGGGGATTTTGAGACCTTTCGGGCTCTAATCAAGTTTAACTAAAAGTTGCCAGTGGATATTCATGAGAAGTAATTGGAATAAACTAACAGATAGATGTAGGGTTTGGCACTGATGAACCTGTGCATTTGTGTAGGAAATAAAAGGGAAAATAATAGGATGAAACTTGTTTAGGCCATTAGAAAGATCCATTCAGAAACCCAATTGCTGAGGACTTCAGGTTTTACATTCAGTCATTTTATGCCGCCTAGTAACATTCTAAGGTGAATAGTTCAGCACTAACAAAGCAAAGTGCCACCTGTTGCTTTTTAGCTGTCTTACATCAAAGTTGTGAAATGACCTGACCCAAGATGTTTATCTGGAAAATATTTAACTACTTGATTTCACAAAGGTTTGTGAGAAAACCTTTGTCCTTCATTCATAATTACACTATTCTCAAATTAAACTCCTTTTCCAACCCAACTTCCATTGGTGCTGCTCTTGAGAATTCAGATATGCATTTGAAGTTTGGGGGGTTTTTAATATTTACAAGCTGTTTTCACAGCATCTCATTTCATTAACTGCTGGAGAACAGAAGTGGATCAATTTTGTCATGGTTTAGTCAATGTTTCTGAGAAAACAGACTGAGTGTATTTTTTTTCTACTCTTCACAGCTCCTTGTTCTCCTGTTTCTTTATCAGAGAAATGACATGTGGTAGTTGTAATAGTCTAATTACTGCCATAAATTCAAGATTAAGCTGTTACTCCATGCTGGAACCCTCAGCCTCTGTCAGACTCTATGACAGCCTGCATGATAGACCCCAAACCACAGAAATCTCAGGCATCTATCTGTGTATCTAGATATTTTCACTACATGCTTCCCTAGGGTAGCACAGCAGTTAGGCTGAAGTAGCAGGCCAAGGAACAGCCTAGAGATGCATGCATTGAGCAGATTGCTCTCTGGCAATGCACAGAAAGGGGAAAAATGTTGAACAAGGAAGAAGTCTGAATCCTGCAAAAGCAGGAAAGTTGTGGCAAAGTAAACAGTTGCTCTTGAAGCTATGTCTATGTAAAATATTATAATTACTGTATTTGCATTAACTATGTAAAAGTAAGTGTGCAGGAGTGCCACATTATGACCGTCCAGGCTTTAGGCTTATTCTTTGGTCTTACGTGAAATAAGAGAAGGATCTATAGCATTTGGAAGAAAAGTCACTTTACACATATTGCTGATGGTAGTTGGATATATGTTTCCGATGACAAGTTCAAAGAATAAAATCAGTTTCAACAAATAAAGCTGAGTACTCCACAGTCTAAAACCTCTTAGCTATAATGATCCATACTTATTCCACAACCATTAAAACATAAAAACAAAAAACATAAAAATGGAAAGCAAGTGCACATAGGTTGAAGAAAGAAATGCCTCCTATAAGTGCAACCTACAACCAACCATTTTCCCTGTCTCTTCCTTCATGGGGACCATATTATTTTTACATCAGTGTAAAAATCAGTGAAGAATGATTAATCTTTTTCATACATTTGTTATGGAGTATTATGTTTGGTCTGGAATTTATTTTGTGTTCTACCTTCAGAGTTCATTAGCTGCTGCCTTCTTTGACACTAGAACTCTGTGCTTTTAGTTTCCACTGAAACCCTTATAATAGAACTTACTGAAGTGCAATTACTAGATTCTTGGGTTTATGGACCAAGACTGGCACCTTCTGGTGAGTAAATTTAAATTCACTGCAGAAATATGATATCCTAACAGGCTATGCTTTTAACAAGTTGCTATTTAGGAGTATTCTAGTATCCTAGATCATTTTGTGACTTTGTTTAAATATATAAGTTCATCATATTTCACAATACACATACATGAATACAATTATACATAGATACACAAGGATTTACCTGTAAGTTTATAACTTTATTAATTAATGGTCATCAAATTGAGCAAAATATTACATATAAATTGATTTTTTATTTTGACACTAGTAAACTGGCTAATATGATAGATTTTTCAAGTATAATGGAAGTTATATGAGCTTATGGAACAACAGAAATAGGATTTAAACTTGAAAAACACTGTTAGTGAAGAGGTGCACTGTTTCAGGTAGTTTTACTAATATTTTCTGAGATAGTACAGATATGTTTACAAAGTCTGGAATGGTGGTCATTGGGGATCATAAAGCAGAGTATATTTTGGACACATTTGGGATTCGTTTATTTGAATTGGTGCCATGATTAGAGACGCTTCTGTCACAGATTCTCAGCTACCAACAGATCCCAAGATAAACTTTGGTATTTAGCTGTCCACACCAGAATAACCCACTAAATCTCCATGACAGCAAACAGACACTCTTCTGCGGAGTTACTTGGATGGATTTTTTAATATATAAGCTATAAATGTCACAGGGAGGGGAAGAATAAACTTTTCTTTTGGGGTCAGACAGCCTAGTTTTCATGTGCAGCAGTCACTGAAAATTGGAGCAAAACACACAGGTAGTCTCCTTGAAAAGTGGTGCATGTTGTCCAGCAGAAGCAGCTTTCTAACATTTCAGGCAGAGATTGATTTATGCCCTCTAATCCACCCCTATAGTGCTATACTATAGGCAGAAGATGGTCTGAATTAAAAATAGAAAGTATCTGGGGAAATGTTTGAAGGAATCTTAGGTATACTTGATTCCCACCCTTTCTGTTTGGTTGGTTGGTTGTTTTTTGTGGCATTGATATTCCTGCATGACCTAGAATACTGGAAAAGATGCATAGTCAATGTCCATTCATTGATTTGCTAATCAAAATTAATAGTGCAGTCAAAGGACCTGGCTCATTGAGTTCCTTCCACTCTGAGTTTTGCACTTTCCCCTAGCACCAGTAGGAGCCACTTACCTCAAAGGTGATTTGTGTTAACCCAATTCTGATAATTATGTCACCCTCCAAAACCATTTTTTTAAATCCTATGTTAGTGCCAATTCCACCATTGTTTTTAAACCTCTAGGTAGTTATTTGTACATAGAAAATTGTTACCAAGTCCAAGAGATTATTTCACATAAGTCAAGGAACAGCCATCACTTGGCAATTCATTAATGCCTACAGACCCAATTAATCAGCCTAATTGGTTTCATGCCCCATTTTCTTCCCCTTTGTGTCACCCAGTCCCATCAGATTTCTGCTGAGTTGAATCCCATGCTCACGCAGATGCTCACTCCTAGCATCTCATATTCCTGCTGTGCCTGCTCCCCACATCTCTTCCTATCTAGGTCAGAATAGAGAGAGAAAGAAAACAGTACACCAGTTTGTAGTTTTTCAGTCTCAGACAGCACCTGGCTGGATGCCATTCACATCAAGAATAAGGCAACTTGCTGTCCTTGAAATAACAGCGTAAGAGCTGCCAACCAATTGTGCTTGATGGGACATTATCACTGGATAAATTGTTTTCCTACAGCAGTACAATTCACTTTTAGGATTTACTGCAGATAACTATAATGGGAAGGTTGTGATAGTAAAAGGGAAGGAGAGTCTCATAGTTCTAATTTGAAATATTTCTATTTTACTACCACAAAAATGTTTGATAGAGATCATCCCCTGGAGTATGCCATCTATTTCAATGTCAAGAACTCCAGCAAAATCAAACCATGTCTCTTCAGGTGATTAGCTGGAAGATACAGTTTTGTCCACCATCCTCTTTACCTTTGTCTAAACTTCTGATTATTGCTGTTATGAAAACTTACAAGCAGTGACATGTTTACTGTGGAATAGTACACAAAAATTACCATATTTTATTATCTTGACAGTAGTCTATATTTGTGTTTACTTTTGAATTATTACAGACCCATCATTCCAAAGAAGACATAATTTTATCCTCAAAATATGACTTTGCACATCTTTTTGTATGTTTTATTAAGGAAGCTTCTAGAACTCAAAAATAAATGTCTCCAGAAAGATTTAATGTTGTTAGAAGGTGAAATAACAATGAATTATAAGATTGGTTTGCTTCCTAGACTTGAAGAACCTTGTGCTGTAATTAGCTGCAGCAAGAAAAGCTCATTGGTCTATATTTCTTGAACCAACAGTCAAACACAGCCCCAGACAAGTTGCTAAGAATTTTTCATAACCAATTAACATCTGCCTTCCCTACTTAACAAATGCTTTAACATTGATAATGGGGAAAGTAGGATGTTTTCAAGATCAATATCTGTTTTGAATATTTGAGCGAATTAACACACATGCTGCAATGTTCTGGTTGCTGTGTAGTATCACAACTCTATTTTAAAACACTAAAGGAAATAGACTTTGCTTCAGGGGTTTCCTCCGTAATTCTGCCACACAATTAAGAATCCATGTGAAACATGGAATATTATGGTTCTCTGTCAACAGAACAAATATAGCAGACAGCATATGATTTTTGCATTCTTCCTGGAGCCTACACACACTGGAGAGAGAAGGAGAGCTGTTGTCAGGTGAGGCAACATGAGCCAGTGCACAGGGCATGGGACTGCCAGACCTGAAGCTGATCCTCACTTGAAATAAATTTATTGCAACTCCATTACAACTTTTCTGTCTCTGTGAGACTACACAAATTTACAGTGCTTTAAAACTGATCCAAGAGACCTATTTTTTTTTCCTGGAAATACTTTTGAACTGCTGTATGTGAATTTGGATAGTTCCATTTTCTATCTAAAAGGAAGATACAGCATTGTTAGAAAAATATGAAAATACATGAAGGGAACTGTGAAAGAAAGAGATTAGCATTGCTAGCTGTTGTGGTTTTAGTTGTAGGGAGGGGGCCATAAAGATGGCTCCTGTGAGAAGCTTCTGGAATTCTTCACCCTTTTTAGCAGAGCCAATCTCTGATGGCTCTGAAGATGATGGACATGCCACTGGCC
>VYZT01012485.1:0-55739 GCA_013400735.1 Pomatostomus ruficeps
GAGCATCATTGCAAGGAAACCCCAGAGCCCTTTGTGGTCAGCCAGCGTGGTGAGGTGCCTCTGGAGTGCACACACATCCATAGTGCAAGCGGTGTAGGAAGTAAACATGAGGAATAAAGACATCGGTGTGATGCTGGGATCAGGGAGACGTGATGGGATGGCTTGCAAAGTGCCATTTTACCGTGTGGGGATATTGGCTTTTTGGGAAAGGATGAGCAAGAGGATAAGGGAGGGGAAGTTATGCATTATGTGGGAGAACAGCTGGAATGGCGGGAGCTCTGCAGAGGGTTAGGCGACGTGCCAGTTGAGAGCTTATGGGTAAGGATTAAAGAGCAGGACAGTATGGATGACATATTGTAGTGGGTGTGCTGTAGGCCACCTGACCAGGAAGAACATGTAAATGAGACCTTTTTTGGAGAGCTAGAAGTAACCTCACATTCACAGGCCGTGCTCCTTGTAGGAGGACCCCAACTACCCTGATGTCTCCTGCAGGGACAGCTTAGCAGGGCGTGAGCAACCCAGGAGGTTACTGGAAAGTGCTGATCCACAGCTTCCTGACTCATGAAACAGGGAAGGGCTCATTTGGACTGTGAATATCAAGGTCAGTCAGGTTTGTCTGCCTTCAAGATGGTGGACTTCATGATCCTGAGAGAAGGAAGCAGAGCAGAAGACCAAGATCACATCTTCGGACTTGAGGAGAGCAGAGTCCCATGGGATAAAGCTCTGGAGGGAAGAGGAGCCCAAGATAGCTGGTTAACATTCACGCATCAGCTCCTCCAAACTCAAGAGCAAAGAGTCCCAATGAACAGGAAGTCAGGCAAAAATGACAGGAGGCTTTCACGGGTAAGCAGAGGAACTCAGATACAACAGATAGGTGTACAGAACCTGGAAGCAGGGACAGGTGGCCTGAGAGGAGTACGGAGCTACTGCCCAAGCCTGCAGGGATGCAGTCAGAAAAGCCAAAGCCCAGCTGGAGCTCAGTCTGGTGAGGAACGCCCAAAGCAAGATGGTCTTGTGTAGGTATGTAAATGGCCAGAGGAAGATTATTGAGAGTGGGCCCCCTGCTGAACGGGACAGAGGCCGTGGTGACACAACACGTGGAAAAGGCTGAAGTACTGAATGCCATCTTGGCCTCAGTCTTCTCTGGTATCACTGGTCTGTAGGAATCCCAGGCCTTAGAGAAGAGGGGAAAGTCTGAAGCAACAATATGTACTCTCGGTGGAAGAGGAACAGGTCAGGGAATACTTAAGCAAACTGAACATACGTAAATCCCCAGGTCCTGATGGGATGCACCCACAAGTGCTGAGGGCAATGGCCGATGTCACTGTGAGGCCACTCTTGGTAGTCTTTGAATGATCTGGGTGACTAGGAGAGGTGCTTGAGACTACAGGAAAGCTCATGTTGCTCTGATCTTCAAAAAGGAGCACCCAGGGAACTACAGGCTTCCTGGGAAGGTGATGGAGCAATGGTTCCTGGGAACCATTTCCTGGTGCATGAAGGACAAGATCAACATCAGGAGTAGTCAGCAGAGATTTCCCAAGGGGGTATCATGCTTGATAAACATCTATGATGAACTGGGTGGCTTGGTAGGGGAGGGGAGGGTAGCAGATGTTGTTTACAAGCAATTTCCTTCAGTAAGGCTTTTGCTGGTTTCTCCCGTAACATCTTCCCAGAGAAGCTAATGAAATGTGGGCTGGATGAGCATCCTTTGAGATTCTCAACCAGCCAGGCTTGGTGCTGGACAACTGCCTGTAGGTGGCCTTGCCGTGAGCAGGAGGATTGGCCAAGATGACCTCCAGAAGTCCCTGCCAAACTTGAACATTCTGGGATTTTTGTGAACGAAGCTGCTGCAGATTCAGTGTGAAGCAGGGAGCAGTTACTGTCCATAGCTTGTGTTCCCTTGCTCCTGTGGCTGCTCTCCAGAAAAGAGCAGAGAAAGTCGCATATATGGGTCTCATGCAGGGAAGACAAAAATCAGTGCTGTGACGGTTTTCACACTTTCAGAGCAGCTGCGTGTCCAAAACTCCAGAATGGAATGTATCTGTTCCTCTGTCTTGAAAATTTCCAGAGTTCTTACATTTTCAAATCTCATATTCTTTAATTTTTACCTTTATCAGATCTACTGTCTTAATATTATTTTGTACTTATAAAAGGTTAGGAACGCTTGAAGAAACAATCAGAATTTTTTTCTTCACCCACCTCCCTGCTGCCCACCAAGAAATGTTGAGAGAGAACAGAGAAACACTTGAGAAAGTTTATTAATATTGCTGGATTTTAAAAATGCTGACTTTAAATACAGCTGAACTTAACATGTTATAGCTGTGTGAGTAGAATAATGTAATTGAACAAATCACACTAACAGGAAAAGGTTCCTCCTGTTAAATGTAGGAGGAGAAATTATATATTATTTACTCAGCTGCACTAGGTGAACATCTATTTCATATGGATTTATGTCATCAATGACTGTATCAATATTCACATGCTGCTTAGGTAAAGAAAGCCTGTACATGTGTAGAGTATGTACATAAATGTGCTAATTGTGTTCCAACAAAAAAAACCCCTGAAATGGTCCGTAGTTGGAAGTAACATCAGTCTGTGAAAACTGAAAGGAGATGGAATCATTTGCTCATTCACAGGGTTATTGCCCCGTAGGACAAGTCAGAATGTTTTTTAATTGTGTTACACACTGGACCCTAAAGGTGGCCTGAAGGGCAGTGTAGGTGATGATTTTACTGCATTTCATCTTAGGAAACATGTTGAAATTTATTCCATCCTATGTTTTAGTTAAGGAAATGTGATTTTGCCAATGAATATGCGCTACTCACTCTGGAAGGAAAAACATCCTTATAGTTAAATAAATTGCTACAAGCTTTGGGGCTCTTGAAGCACAGCAGTTTATCGTATTCACTGGAAAGACAGGTTTGCTCATACTGTTGATATAAACAGTAACTGTCTCTTTTAAAGGTCTGTTTCTGAAATCATACAAAGCATAAAAATCATACAAAGAAAGCAGGTATATGGAAAAAATTAAACAAATTTTGTATAAAAACTCTGCAAGAGTTTGTTTCAGAAGACAAGTTAATGGTTCTCAGTAGGTTGCCATTCAGCAGTTTTAAAAAGGAAAGGAATTCAGCCTTGAAATGTTTTTCTTCAGAAAAGAAAAATAGAGAAGCAAATACTTACACTTGATGCAAAATGAAGTAATTAATCTTAGAAAATATCTCGAATTTTAAAGGGACCCAAAAGTGTCACTTTGTTTTGTTAATTTGCATGCTGTGAAGCGCACGTCGCTATCTGGATCTCTCAAACTCAAGTTTCAGGTACCGGTATTTTTGTGTATTGTGAACCAAAAGCTGATCTAAATGCATAAACACCAAATAGCCTTGTGCTCTTACTCTTTTCCTGATGCAATGCTTTTCTCTTTGAAGGTCAGTCCTATGAGATACGGATGCTCGATAACCGGAAAGCTGGAGACATACCAGAGATCAATGGGAAACTGGTGAAGGTGAATTTAAATTCCCTAGATAGTGTTACTAACAAACCAGAGACTGAATATTGTATGGAATTTCTTTTTCTGCTGTCATTAGGTATTTGGTCAGAACATGTGGGCCAGTGGTGTTTATAAAATAAAAACACATGGATAAAGTGCCCAGTGCATACTTGAGTGCACTGAAAACCTAAGTATTTCTGCAGAGCTCAAGATACTTGTCTGTAGATTCTATATCCAGTGTCTCCTGAGCCGTGACATTGTCCATTTCAAGCGATCAGGAGAGGTGAGAGGAAGGCAGAGCATCATTGAGATAGAAGTGGAGGTGTTGTGTGTGTGTTTCTTAAAAAGTCTTACAGAAAACACATGGAGCCAACCTCTGGGTTTTGCCGCGGTGGGATATTGGAGATAGATCCATAGGAAAATGAAGCTCTAATTTTGCTGCTCGTTGAGCAGTTTATTCCACAACTGAGCCCCTTTCCTCAATTTCCAGATTTGTCTCCTTTTGGTTCAGTGTTAGTAGGAAGTACTGTGGATCTGAGGTATTGTGTGAAGTGTGGAAATGAGGCAAACTGAAAAATTACCCAATTCGGAGTACAGAGGACTAAAAGAACTGATGGAGGGGTTTGGATTTTTCTTCTAAGCGCCTGATGATTATTGATTTTATTGAATTCTCAAAAAAATCTGATTCAGGTATTAGGAAAGAAAGGAAAAACTTCAGTTGAAGTCTGTTTGAAAGTGGTGCTGATAAATGCACCAGAACAGTGTGCCTGTGGGAGGCTGAATCTTTACCTGCCAGCTTTGGGCTGTGTCATTTGTGAGCTTTGGCTTCCTGCTATGGTCCTGTGCCTTGTTCTTGTTTGTCTGTGGGATGCTTGTTCAGAGATCATTCCAGAAGAGTTAAACACGAGCATAAAAGTGGGATTTGAGAGTTCTGTAATTCAGCTTTTTGCAGCCTGGCATGGTGACTCGCTGTAATAAGCACGTGAACTGTTCTGCCCCTTTAGGTGCTGTTTCCTGGTAGCCTTGGGGGTGACTCTCTGCTGTGATTTTCTAGATTTGTATGTGGGTGATGAGACATTTGGTAGGTAGAATAGGGCAAAGCAGTGTAAAAGTTGAGAAAAGTAAATTATACCATAGCAAAGCATTGTAACGCTGCATCAATGAATTTTCCATTTTGGACAATTAAATACTGGCATGCCAGTACTTCACTAGAGAAGTCATTTCGTGGTGGTGAAGGTGGCTGCAGATATTTCCGAGTTCCAGACGTGGCAGTTTGCAGTGCAGAAGGAACGGTGTGTTTGTGTGTGGGGGTTTTTTTTACGTGTTCGTGCACACACACACATTTGCTTCCTGTTATCTTTGAAGTAAACCCAAGGAAATGCAATCCATCTTGAAGAGGCGCTCTGTTTAAAAGTTTTTGGGTTTTGTGGACACTTTGAGCTGCTGTTCATACAAGGAAGACCATAGAGTAATGGAAAAAAATATGCAAATTTGTCCACATTCTGTTTGTTGGGTAGCAATTAATGTGTATAGTGTTTTTCCCAGCCTCTGTGTAACAAATTGCTTTCTATGTGCATTCATTTAGCAGTACCAAAACTGGCCACAAAAAAAGGTATTGTTAGATAATTGCTTCTAGCTGAATAAAGTTAGTCATGTTGTAGTTGTTCTGGATGAATATTTCATCTGGAGTAGTTGAGAAAGTTTGGAACTTTTTACTTCTTTCTATTCCTTAAAATTGTAGATTTTTTTTGTAAATATCTTGTAAGTACTAGGAAGGGAATTTCCTATTTTATTTCTTAAAATGTCCTACAAAAATTCACAGAGTTTCCAGTGAAAGAATGATCAAGTAATATTCCCCACTTTTCATAATAAATGAAATCTTTGGTGTTTGCTTCTAAAATAATTTGGTGTTGCCTACACAGTGTTGATGCTGTGCTGTCAGTGTTGCTCAGTTCACCGTATGTAATTCATAGTGACCTTTAGAGTATCCAATCAGATGTAATTCTCCTTTGCATTTTTACCACATTTTCAAGTATCTCCTGCTGCTCAGTTCTATTTCTGTGTTCCGGAATATTTTGGGCTACTGATGGTTGCCAGGTTTTTGGTGTAAATATGTATTTATTGGCACTCTGGCTATTTTGAGATGTTTCAGTACTTTATCTTTAGGCCGTTTCTAAACGTGTAGTGACTCTGTGGCTCATCACAGGCTTGTTTTCTTCTTTATTAGAGCATTATCAGAGTCGTGTTCCACGACAGAAGGTTGCAGTACACAGAGCACCAGCAGCTCGAGGGGTGGAAGTGGAACCGCCCTGGGGACAGACTTCTCGACTTAGGTAAAATTGTTTCTCTTCGTTGCCACTGTATGCAATTCAGTTTCCAAATTTAAATTGATCATGTTCACATTTCTGCTGGGGCTGGTGAGAAAGGACAGACCAGATTTCTGGATGCTGCTTTCTCATAGTGTGTTTTTTGAACATAAATGTTCTTACCACTTTGACATTCTGTTCAAACTTTAAAGTGCTATAAAAGTAAGACAGTAACTCTGCAACCCTACACATTTGGTAATCTTTCTAATTTCGATTGCTAAGTGTTGCAGGGATTAGGAGAACACAGACAAAAGAAACTTTCTCTATTAGAATGTGAAAATGGCACCAACATGCTTTCTGTGCTTTGAGTAAATTGATCATTTTTGGTGCCTAACTTCAGGGGTGGTGACAGGGGAGGAGAATGAAAAAGCACCCAAAACCTTGAGCACTTTGTGTATGGAGTCTGCTAAGATTCTTTGTATCAGTCCTAAGGAACTGGTCAAGCCACCAAAGCCCACATTTTTCCATCCTACCTTGCGTATGCTGATGGTAACCTTATATTACAATTTATTTGTCATGTTTTCTTGCTGTGTGACTGTTCTGAAATGTATGCTACTTATTTTAATAGATATTCCAATGTCTGTTGGAGTCATTGATATCAAGACAAATCCAAGCCAGCTCAATGCAGTTGAATTTTTATGGGATCCAACAAAATGTACATCTGCTTTTATTCAGGTTTGAAACTTTATTTGACTGGATGTCTGTGTTTGGTGCCTCTCAGGTCACAAACAACAGTATACTTGAACTACAGAGCTTCTCAGTTTATTATTTGTGAGATGATGGTTAAATTCCATCTTTGTGGAAACACAGGGGTTCATAGGTCTGTTAGAGTCCCCAGTAAGGTTTTTCTATTTAATTTGGGTTTATAGAAAAATTTAAATAAAAGCTTTAAAAAGTTCTTTGAAGAAAGCTGTCAGTTAAAATATTCAGTTGTATGATAAGAATTAACTTATATTCCTCTCAGTAACTCTCAGTACTACTTTCAGCAGAAGCTTGGCTTAAGGATTAAAATGAAAAGTATTGTCCCACAAAAAAAGGGTTTTAAATCAGACAGTCAAAGATGTTTCTCACTGTGTCAGCGGGTTTCCTTGTAGAAATTCTATTATTTGTGTATTTGGTATTCAGGGCAACAGAACGTGCTTCGTTTGGAAATTATTTAGATAGAATGTTCATATTCACATTGCTTACTTTTGTCTCAGATCTGATTTTATTATAAAAAGGTAGAGGTGTAATGTTTCAGGTAGCAACATTTCTTACTCAGGCTGTCAAAATAGGTTAAATTCAGTATTGTCAGTAAATTAACTCTGACCTAGTCCAATTAAAGATACTTTTTTAGTAAGAGTTACATAATTGCTAAAATATAGTCTTCTTGGAGAACTGTGAGATAAACTATGCAATAGTTTTGTTTTTGCATTTCCTTAAAAGAAATGGTAACAGACTGAAAATGGAGCTGATGCTATGCAAGTGTAGGTCATTCGTTTGAAAGGCTGGCTTAAAATTTCATAAGGAAGCAAAAAAAATTGGGAGCACTGTCCGGTGAGATTCTTCATAATTCCTTCTATCGCACTGATTTTCTCCTTAGATATCCTGAAGAGGTCTTTATAGCTTATAAACCCAGTCTGCATTCTGGTGTAGCTCCTGAAGCAATTCCACACTGATTAAAAGGACATTTAAAGGAGTTGGGCGTGTTTGAAAATACCCTCACTCTTTCAGGCAGTGACATTTAAAACTTTGCTAATGTTTATGACCAGAAACTGCTTATGTGATGTGGGTACCAGATAATAAAGTCCATGCCCAAAATGCTTCTGAGGGTCCTTTTTGTTTGGTCATTGGTTTTTTCAGGTACATTGTATCAGCACTGAATTTACCCCTCGTAAACACGGAGGAGAGAAAGGAGTTCCTTTTAGGATTCAGGTTGACACCTTTAAACAGACTGAAAATGGAGAATATACAGATCATCTGCATTCAGCCAGTTGTCAAATCAAAGTTTTTAAGGTAACATTAGAAAACAGATACGGGAAATCGTTACATTACTGCTTGTAATGGTTCATGTCTGAGATCAGATTTCAGTTATAAATCCATTTTCCACTTGTGTTCATGTTCACATAACTGTTCGTTTCTAGCCCAAAGGAGCAGACAGAAAACAGAAAACAGACAGAGAAAAGATGGAAAAGCGAACTGCACATGAAAAAGAGAAGTATCAGCCTTCATATGACACCACAGTTCTTACAGAGGTAACAAAACCAAATTGCATCTGCTGACTGAGGAGAATATACATAGATACAGCACATTACTTAGCTGCAGTCGTGGAAGGGTTGGAGAAGTATTAGTTCTGCATAAAGATCAGCTTTTTATTTGACAAACCTGTCCAGCAAGCAGCATTAAATTTTACAATTTTGTTTACTAAACTCGGATTTAGATACTCGACAGATGCGTGTATTAAAACACACTTAAGGTTGAACCCTGTTTGACTGACAGTACTGAACCCTTGAGCAAGACTTTTGTTACAGATTTCGAAATCTCGCAGCTGAAAAGCAAGAAAAAGAGGGGGGACTCTAAAGTTTAATTACCAAATTTGAGCTTCAAAGTCTGTTTTTCAGAGATTACTGAATTGAAGGCCAGAGCCTCAGTTGGTTTTTCTATTTAAACATCAGTGAGTTCTATGCAGTTTTCTAAATATTTCAGAAGTTTTTAAAAGGCTTTTAGATCTTTCCTCACTGTATGATGAAAAGAAATTGATCCACATCTTTGGTGTTTGTCCAGATGAGGCTTGAGCCTATAATTGAAGATGCAGTTGAACATGAGCAGAAAAAGTCCAGCAAGCGGACTTTGCCAGCAGACTACGGTGATTCTCTGGCAAAGCGAGGCAGTGTAAGGGACTTCTGCTTACCTTTTGATTATGCAAGATACCTTGTGCAGTGTTAGATATAGGAGAAACTCCCATTTTATAAAGTAAAAATACTTTGATTGCTGTGTCTTAATTATATTCACTTCTGTGTATCCCAATTCCTCCATGTTTGTTTTCAGCAAAGGAATCCTTCCTAAATCTAACACTTAAACTGTTGCAGAGGGACTGTGTAACTTAAAGGTCAAGAGCTTTCAGTTTATGTGACATTAAATGAAATAGCTTTTTGCTTTCCTATGTATGTGTAATGAGGGGAAGTAAGAACAGTGAATTTTAGTGGTTTGCTCCTATTTGTACTTAGATTCAGTAGAAGTTTTCACACCCATCAGAATTTTTAAAAAGCCATGTTGTGTAGCAGATGGTCATTAGGGATTTTTCTTGAGCCATCCACGTACTGTGCTGCGAGCAGGTTTAATGCAGTTCAGAAGAGTCAGCTCATCCTCATGACCTGTGTTGTGTTAACCCTGCATGTGCACCTCAGGAGGAATCTGACAGATATCCCGTGCCCTCCCTGGCTCATGTCCTGTTGCAGTTGTCCTGCCAAAGGGGTTAGCATTTTAAATTTCTTAAATGCTGCTCCTTAAGAAGGAACAATTTTGCATCTTTGATTTGGCAAGTTTAAATGTCAGTTAATAACGTGACTGTGGAAGGCAATTATTGGACTGTTCTTTGAAGGGGCATGCTGTGCTGAAGCTCTTTCCCAGCAGTGCTTAAGCAATGACTGCCTGACTCCTGTCCCTCAGGCACGGTTTGGTTTGTATTTATCATCTGTGAAAGTGATGTATAAAGTTTTATATTTAGGTTATAAAATACTTCAGTGTATGCCTCTTGTTGTTTTTAACCCGTGTAACTGGGTGGGAAGGAACAAGCAGTGTTAGGTGGATTCTTCGGAGGATATTTGGAGTTTTTGTTTTGTGCACCCAAAACTATTTTATGCACTGAGCTGTCTGAATTTACCTCCTGCTGTTCTTGGCTGTTGTTTTTTGGGTTTTGTTCTTTCTTTTAAGGTGCACCTTTATGATTCTTTGGCAGTGCATTCTTTCACTTGTTCCAGCTGGCCCTGAGGGAGAGGCAGGAGAAAACAGGCTTTTATCACTTTTGCCTATAAACCATCTTTTAAAGCTCGTCCTTGGAGGGATTTCTGTGTTTTTCTCTTCTCCTGCTGTTGCAAGTATTTCATTGAATGATTGTTGCTTATAGGAAGAAAAATGGAGAAAGGTGTTTTTGAACAGATGAGACAAATCCATTGCCCAGAGTAGGGCAGACGGTAGATAAATCATACCTAGAAGTTGTCTAACCCTTCGGTAACGATCTCTTGGAATACTAAAGCTTCTGTGAATGGAAGCATTCCCATAATTGTAGTGAAGGAAAGCTGAGGTAGGACAGCACTGGACTTCTGATGCCTTTCCCAAAGCACACGCAGGGTAATGACCCACGGCCTGTTCTGAATAGCAGCTGTGTTCAGTTTTCCAGTTCTCTTAATTGTGCTATATATGAAACACTGTTCCTGTTTCTCATTTGCCTGTAATATAATGCTGTCTTGAGTTAATTTGGTCAGTTCATTAAGACTATTTTGAATTTTGTCCACTTAGGATGAAATCCTTTCAGCCTTGCTAACTTGGTATTGTTTGCAGATTCCAACACGTGATATTTCCATCATTACTATGGTTTTTATCATTAGCAAAATTATTAGAAATCGCTAAGCCCATAAAAAATACCAAGAATACCATACTATTTTTTCTGTATTCGTAGTGAAACCTTGGTGATTGCTGTGCTCTCGGTACAGGTTTTAGCTATGGAAGTGGAATGTAAAACTTGTTTGCTTCATCTAGAAAAGGAGTATCTGATCTGTGTCTTGAAGGCCAATTCATTGGCTTTCTCCTCTTGTCACCAGACAGGCTTGTTCTCGTGGGCCCTGTAAAACATGGACAGGGATGATAAATGTTTCTGCTTAAGGCAAGTCTGTCCTTGTAAATCTGTCTTCCTCCGTGTGGCCATGCAAAGCTTTGGCTGTTCCCAGAGTTCCCTCAGACACGCAGAGGCGCTCCTGATGTTCGGTGCTGTTGCACCGAGACACAGCCAGTGAAGAGCTCTTTCCCTGCGTTTGAGACTGACGCTCTTTCATGTGTTGTGTGTTTGTATGTGATGGATCTTTTTATTTCACATGTCCTGTAGGAACTGTAGCTCTATTTCAGAAAAAAACCCAAACCAGAGTTGTTTGGAATGTATTTTACTAGATGTAGTCAACTGCTCCTTAGTCAGTGCTGCTTCCTAGATGCCCAGAAATAGTACTGTGTTACCTTTTCTTGAATTCCAGAAATTAATGTTGATCCAATCTATAGTTCTCTTAATTTTAAAGCAGTGAATTCTTATCTTCCTGCTACACCTAACCTAACCTTTTCATTCCTTGCTTTTTGCATCTCATTTTGTACGTTGACTTTTTTATTGTACCCCTCTAAGATTCTGCTGTTGTATTTGTTAGATAGTTCCATTTATGTTTCTTTTTTTTTTTTCCTCCTATGTGATTATTTCCAGCTCAGTCCCAGTTGGTTTTGGGCAGATTGGTTCCTTACTATGCTTCCTTCAGAAAACATTGAATCTAATATGTTTTCTTTCCAATTTAATTCATGTAGGTTTCTAACACAACGCAAGGAGTTGGGTGAATCCTTTCTGAATGGTCATTCTGCTCTGATCTTTTGTCCTTTCAGAGAACCAGAGGGGTTTTTTTTTCTACCATCACCCATCTTTCCCTTATCACTTATTTTCATAAGAATGCTGTCTAGATAAGCTTTTCCATTACTACTTTGAATTCACCTGATGTATCAAAATTCAGAGCATTCACTGCAGTTTCTGCAGAGTTTATCTCAGTATGGTCCAAACAGACAAGACACAAACTGCTTGTTAGACTCCTCTTCAAACTGTGGAGTGTTCACTTTTTCTGTAGATACAAAAAGCTACAAATTTAACCTTCCCTTCTGGACCTCAGAGTGGATGTTCATGTACAGGTGACCTTTATTCAGGGGCCATTTCATGAAGGAGGCACTTGGTTTTCCTCTCCCTTAGTATATAAAAGTTAGTGCTTATCTAATGAAAAAGGGGAAAAAACCCCACTGGTTTCTTTTCCCTGCTTTGAATTTGTAAAAACGGGCAGAAAGATTTGTGTTGTGGTAGTTGGGCCTTTGCACTTTTTTCTGTCTGCGGTATTTTGGTTGATTTTTGTTAGTGTATATTCTGTGTCACAAGCTAGAATATATAAACTACAGTTTGATTAAACTTGGTCAAATGGTCATTGTTTGCAGGTAGAGCTGATTACAGAGCACGTGGAAGTTAAAAGACTTCCAGGTACAGACCTTGAAATAAATTGGAACATTAGGTTGTGGACATGAAAGATGGAAAAAACTCCATACCATGTATAAGAAAATTGATATTTTGTTCTGTAAGGAGGTGCTATGTGCCTAAGTACATATTAAATCTAACTTGGAGAGCAAATTAGATTTACTATATTTTAGTTTTGTCTTTTGCTTTCGTGTTTGTTTGGTCTTTGAGTTCTCTGCCAAGGTTCAGTTTTACTCTCTTGTAAGGCACGAATTTGGGCACATTCCAGTGTATTGGAAGTAGGAAGGGATATTACATTAAACTGTGGCTTAGAATAACTCGAGATTTTGCAATTCCTCTGCAGTTAGGAATGTTCTGAGTTTAAATGCTATATATTCTAAATCTGATGAGTCAGACTGAGAAAGATTTCGCATCTATCTTTTTAGCTCAGTGAAACGTCACAGCTTCATTCATGGCCTATACAGAAGGCCGTTAAACATCTGAAACCAAAATTATCCACAAAATACAATGCACATTTGGAAATAAGACTGTTCCTGGAGTACAGTAGTGTCAGTAGCAGTATGCTAATAATGGAGGGCAGTTAGTGTTGAGACCTCAAAAACATGATCTTGGTGAATTCATCAGTATGTATTAATTGTTTACTGCAGCTAAAGATGTAGTGGCACTCTCCTTTCTGTTCCGTGATGGCTTTTGACAGGGTTGAATGCTTCCCTGTGACAGGGTGACATTTTCTCCTAGGTTTGTGTCCACTGGTCAGGGACTTCTGTGTTAGTATCATCAGCTTCGTGAATGTCCTTTGGTTAATCCAGTTTTGGCGTAGGAATGTAAGAAACAGCCTGATTGAGCAGAGCACAAGGGTGGAGCCCCGTGTCCTGTCCCTGGCAGTGGCAGGTGCTTTTGCAGGGAAGCGTTCCTGTGATCCATTCCCCCTGGAACCCGCACCCCCCTCAATCCGGAATCGTCCTGCAGGATGTGAGAAAAGAAAGCACATCCTCGCGTAGTCTTTGTGGTGTTATGGGTTTGGTGGGCAGGCATTTGCTTAATCCAGTTTATGAAGTGCAGGACGTTTGCGCATGGGGGCGATTCCTAAGCGTTGTCAGCTCGGGTTAATTGCTGCAAGACTTTCTTGCTCCTTGAGCCTTTCAGACTTCAGTATCTCGGTGCTCAAATACTCCACAACCTGTAAGACAGAAAAAAAAGGAGAACAGAGGCAATAGATGTGCTGCAGTAGTGTTACACTTACTATTTCTATATTTTTTTAACCAACCTATTAAGTCTCAGTGGATAGTTAGTGGTGTTTTTGCTGAAGTAGGAGACAAGGCAGGAAAGCATGTTTATGGGAGAAGAAAGGCTCCTTTTGGTTGGGATTTTATTTTTCTGAATACTTTCAAATATGCTTCTTCCTGCTTTTAAACCCGGAGCTTTGTTGTGAAGAACTTCAGCTGGGTTTGAAGGCCAGAAGCACTGACTGCAGTAGCTGCCTTGGGAAAGGCTCAAAAAGTGTTCTCTGGCACCAGTGCATTCTTCTCTGTCCCTAAATTAAATTAAATTAAATATGTGGTGACAAGGATCTTGTAATGGAATCATGGCCCAGGATGTGGAGCTCACATCTGTGTCTCCACATAAACATCTTGCATGAAAATTTAGGACGAGAATGTCAGAAAACGAAAGAATTTTAATTGTGCTTTCAGAATATTTCAGAAGGACAAAGTTAAAGTTACTGTGTTGAGCTTTTAGTTTAAAACTATGGCTTTGGATCACATGCTCAGGGAACGAAGGCTGCTTCTAACAGATGAAATGTAACATCTTTGAGGTGAACATTAAAATGAGCTTAAGGGAGACAACAGGTGGGAATATAGGGAATTGGAGGAGGAATTTTACACCCTACAGGGCCACAGAGGAGCGTGCTCTCTGGGGGGACACTGCTTGTAGCCCAAAGGGTGGCTTCGACCACAGAATCACAGACTGTGGGCACTGTGCCTAACAACAGTGCTGGTTTGGGTCACATCTCAGACAGATAAAGAATATTGCTCATTTTTAAGCTATTTGCATGCAAGACTAATTAATTTTAACTCCGTGTGCTGGGGCACTTGGCATCTTACACTGCTGGCAAGTGCAGCCTGGGGTCCAGCACAGAAATGTTGTGCAGTCTCTTAGAGAAGATGGCAGCTGGTGTTGCTCTTACTTACTGTGGCCCCCAGA
Organism: Pomatostomus ruficeps; assembly: GCA_013400735.1. Lineage (NCBI taxonomy): Eukaryota > Metazoa > Chordata > Aves > Passeriformes > Timaliidae > Pomatostomus > Pomatostomus ruficeps. The sequence continues at coordinate 14,300 of VYZT01012485.1, forward strand.
TAGCGGAAAGATCTTTCAACACAAAATTGTTGAAACGAATTTCCATTGATATTAAGTCTTACTTGTTCCCCTGCTGCTCCTTGCTCCCCTCTAGAAGGCTGTTATGTAAATCTGGAAATTCCTCACAAGCTGTTTAGCTGGTGCATGATAAGTATATCAGAAATCTTTGCTGTCTTAACAGGCATGGTCTTAGCTTACCTGATCTTGGGCTACTGGCTTGTTTTAATCGTGCCTTTGACTAGATCAAAACCTGTTTATTTTTCTTTAAAATACTGGATTTTTAATACTGTTGGAAGCACTAAAAGGTAGCCTTTTTCTGAAAAGCTTTATCATGACGATTTTAAAAATTCCAAAAAAAGGTCTGACACAATTGGACAGCTGGCTTTTCTCATTCTTGTGATGACATAAGTTTGTGGAAAAAATCCAGTTTACCAAGCAGTTCAGAAAAATCAGTCGATGTAAGTAGGCGTGATTTTAGTCCTGCAGTAAATTATTAAAAATTACGAATTCACAAAATTTCTACCGAAAATTCTGTTTGTATTTGATTGCTCCTCAGGGCAGAGACATTAAATTTATCCACAGGGTGCAATCCAGCTTCATAGCTTTACTTACTATTACCGGACACTTTTTGTCGTGTCATTGTCCCTGCAGTTTAAACAGCCCTTTCATCCCGTGCAGGGTAAAAGCCATTTTTTCCAGCAGGCGGCTGGGGATTGGTTGGTTTTGGTTTAAAGTGAATAATCCGTACAGGTCTTTTGTCACTTTCACCAATAATAGTTTCATTTTTTTGAAGAGCAGATGGTATAAACGGGAGTCTTCATAAAAGAACAAGATAAAGCACAGCTGATTCTTACCTGGAATAGCTGCATGTAATGTGTGGGAGAGAGGGAGTCTTTATTTGGAACTGCAGATCAGAATACTCTGTGGATAAACCTCTGGCTTTAAATGACAAAAGTGTGCATCAGAGTAAAAAACGTATTGTCAAGGGAAAATTAAGTTTTAATTCTTTATCTTCAGTGCTCACCATGGCCTGATACTCCTACGACATTTGTAAACAACAGTCCTACTCCTGCTCCAACTTTCACCTCTGCTCAGCACAACACCTACAGTGTCCCAGACAGGTGCGTTCCTGTTCTGTACCCCCATTAAGGACAAGGTTTTTATCAGGCTTATTCAGAATGGTTTCTGATAAATGCAGCTGTGTTCTGTTTCCCCTGGAGAACTGGGAGATTGTTTTGACCCATATATTCATTTTAGTGTATGACATTTGTATCACATGCTTCAGTTATAAATTAATTACTTCTGCCTCACCGTTTCTCTTTCTTACTATGGATTTTCTAAAACAACTTCTTGTCCTTTGTCATATAGCAAATACTTTACCATTCCAATATTGTAATTTAGTCCTTGTCTGTGGAAACTATTTTTAGCTTTTTTCAGTAAGAACAATCTTCATTCCCCTCGTACACAGTATAATTTGCAAGAAAACCCCCCAAAAATAATCTTCAAAAGCTTTTCAACAAAAATTGCCTTGGGGAAAACATTTTGTATTGAGGGTTTAATTAAACTACTAAAACCAAACTTGCACTTTATCCAAAAATTATTGACAGTGGTGTGGTCTAGTCCAGATACTGTGGAATGGTGTTTCTCTTAAGTTTCAATATTTTAATTCTTTCAACTGTGATGTTTGATCTTTTGGGAATTTCAAGTTACTTTTCAACAATGCTGAAATATTTTGGTTTGTAGAGTTCTAGTAATATTTTTTTTGTTTTTTAATCTGTAGCAATTCTTCCTCCCCGAATCATCAAGGAGATGGAACCTCTCAAGGGTCAGGAGATGTGAGTGTCTGCTTTCTGGTATTGATCATGACTGTATTTGTGTAGCTGTGTCAGAGTATTTTACCTACTCTTGATGGTAGTAGGTACTAAGAAAGTGTTGAACTGAGGGAGCTTTTTTTTAATGGCTTGGGTTTTGTCTGGGTTTTTTTAGCATCCAAATTATCATATTCAATCTTGTTTCTTACAGCAGCTTCATCCTTCAGCCACAATCCAGGAAACTCAGCAGTGGTTGCTCAAGAATAGGTTCTCTGCCTATACAAGGCTTTTTTCAAATTTCTCAGGTATCTATAGTTCACTTTTTTTCTTTCTTTGTGTTACTGAGCAAGTTCTGTGTGGGAAAAGAGTTCTCTAAGAACCATATGGTATACAAACTTACGAATCTGCTTGTTAAGGAGCAGTGCAGTTCCCACTTGGGCACAAGATGTGGCCATAGATGCACTTTGTGGGGCGATATTTCGCTGTTTGCTTCTTCAGTCTTCCGTGGAATTGTGCAAAGGGTGGTATCACACGGCACACACACCATGAGTAAAATTCCTTTGTCTTTGGTGACAATGGTGGGGACAGTGTTGTGAATGATGCCAACTCTCTGCCTCTTGGCTGAGCTCGTGCTGCTGTCGGGATTCCCTTTGCAGCAGGCTGCTTTGGGAAGGGTTATTCTGCTGCTGCCACGTCGTTTTTGACCTGTGCTTGTATGAGGCTTGCTGAGCTTTCTCAGTAAACCTCAGTACCAAATTGCTGACAAAGACCCCTGGAAAACTTTTCTTATTTTTTATTATAATCATTATAAAAGTCAAGTACTAGCTGGCTGGGATTTTTCCTTTTGAAGCAGGAGGTGTGGCTTTTATTGTACTACCTCAGGCCTGGGGGTTTCTTATTATAGTATTTAAGGGCTATGATAAATTATTTTTGCTGGCTTTTACTTGTGCATTCCTGGATAGTCTGTGGAGTATTTTCATGAATAAAGACTATTTTTTTTCACTCATTATTAGTGTGACTGATTTTTCAGAGTGTTGTTTTCTTTGTTGGCACTCATGCTGCTTCTCAGCAGAATCTGTCCTCCCGTTTTTTGCTTCAGCAGCACCTTCTGTACATGAGTGCATTGTTGTAACTTAAGTGCACAGAGGAAGTGATGGATGCCTTGAATGCCTGCGATAATTCAAACCATGGAATATTTTTACTCCGTATTTTGCCTGTGTTCAAAATACCCTACCCTGGGTGCCAGCGAAAATCATTGTTGCTCTGCAGAACAATCATCTCTTTCCACAGAAACTGTGTGCCCTGCAGCCTCGTGCTGTTTCAAAGCTGTAAACACCATAAAGTGCAACTCACCACCTTTGGAAAACAGGTTGATTTATTTAGCACTCACTAGAGCATGGTCTGAATTTTACTTACTCCTGTTTCCCAAATTCCATTTTTGTCATGGTGAAGTTTGTTGCTCTTGGTTTAAATGAACGTACAATTCATTTTAGAAAGAATTATTGTGCTGCAGTAATCCTCATGAAATCCTCATGTGTTTGTCCAGGTGCTGATTTATTAAAGCTGACAAGAGAAGATCTAGTACAAATCTGTGGTCCAGCTGATGGAATTCGGCTGTATAATGCACTGAAATCCAGGTGATGTGCTGGCTGTGAGTGGGTTCAGATGGGGGATTCTGGAACTGGGGGTTTGGATGGTGCCTGTGGGATCTGCCTCAGGAGCTGGCAGTGATGTGTCCGAAACTCTCCTCCTGTGCATGCCTGCAGGGCAGGCCCAGGGGAGGTGCAGGTGGCCTGTGAGGCTGCACCAGTGCAGTTGGGCCCTGCCAGTTTCTGGGACACAGATGGATTTGTTGCCAAGACACAACACCGGTCATTCGGGGAGCCAAGAACAATGTGAGGCTGTTTGAGGTTACAGGTGTTGGGTGCTAACACAGGCAGCATCCCAGGGGTGTCTGATTCCCTCTGCAGTGGCCTTTCTGGAAGAACTGGAACTGTTACTCAGGAGTCCAACAAGCAGCGTCCCCGGCAACTCTGAATGGATTAAAATTGTGTTTAAATGTAGAGACCACTTACTTAGAGATTAATTTTTTTTGGGCTCACTGCAAAAAACCGTATTGAGTGTCCTGTGAGCGTAACAAATGTACAGTTGTGGCGTTGAGCTCCTGTGCTCCCAGGGCACACAGCGTTTGGAGTGACGTGTGCTTTGCTTGGCCCACAGGTCTGTCAGGCCCCGGTTAACGATCTACGTGTGCCAGGAGCCGCTGTGGAGCATTCAGCTGGAGCGCCAGGACGCGGGCAGTGCGGACAGCAACGGTGCAATATACGGTACGGCACGGGCTCACGGCAGCAGCACAGCACAGTGGGGCAGCACAAACGAGAGCGACGAGGCTGAGCTGCTGTTCTGGTGCACAGAGAAACCCTGGGAAGTTGTATCCCAGCTTTGACAGCACAGGGCAAACAGAACCTGAAACCTCTCAGGTTAAATCCCTGAGTGTTTTCAGTCCGTTGGTAAAACCAGCTGTAGTTACGTGGTCATGAATGAAGGAGCTCTGGAGTCAGCTGTGTGTGTTGTTACAGGCAAGGTATCAACCATGGAAATGTAGGTGCATGTCAAAGCTACATGCAAATAAAACCATTCTTTCCCATTTCCTGTTCGATTTTTCTGTCATTTGCTGTGCAACTGAACTAAAACCATAGAGCCTGGACAAGTTAAAATAGCCAAGTAGTGGTGGGCTCCTGATTTTAGTATTATTTTCCTGACAGCTGTTGATTCAACACAGATGGGAATGCAGCTGTTTATTCGTAAATTTGTGTCACTGTTACAATTAAGAGAATGGAGCTATTTGAAATGATTCTTTTCTTGCTCTTGGCTTTGAGAGACCTCTCTCCCCAGCTGCAATCTGTACAGGCTGCTGCAATAGAGGTTGTGTATTTTCCATGCAAGAATTGAGGTGGAGGAGGATCTGTAAATAAAATATTGCCGCTATCAAATAGATGTTTTCCAACAGGATATCCTCAGCCTTTGGTTTGGGACAGAAGAATGTGCAAACATGGAGCTGCCAAGGGCTTCTGGCAGCGTTAAATAAAACTACAGAACTGCAAATCCAGCTTCCAGCTGAACAGCTGCTTTGTCTTACTGTTCTCTTTGCTGTGTTGCGTTCAGCTCTGAGGTGATGTGTAGAAGGTTCATTCAGACAGTTGCAAAAGGCTTTATTTACCAAAACCCCAGGATCTACATCTGTATTCAAAGGCATTTCAGTAGGATGTAGGTATTACCTGATCCTTCTGAGACTGCCCGAAACCACTTCCAAAACCATCTTTAGGTGACTCTGTAAAGATCCATTTTTAAGTCTGTTTGACGTGACTGTGCCTTTTTGTGCAGGATATAGGGAAAACGTGGAAGTTGCCTTCAGCCTCAGAGCAAAGAGAAGCCTGCCCCTTGTCAGAGTTGTGTTTATGACTCTCCCTTGAAAGAAAAGTCAGGGCAGTTCATGCTTCTATTGAAGACAGGGAGAGGGTAAACTAAAAGTTTTAGGTCTTAAAATTTTTGAAAGCCTGGAGTATAAAGAAATTCAGATTTTTTTTCATATAGTTATTGTTATCCAGTAGTACCACGCTTACGTAAATGATTTTTTTCTTGCAGTTTATCATGCAATCTACTTAGAGGAGATGGCAGCCTCAGAAGTCACACGCAAGCTTGCTTTGGCATTTAATATTCCCTTGCATCAGATCAACCAGGTTTACAGACAGGGTCCCACAGGCATCCACATTCTTGTTAGTGATCAGGTAATGGAAATTTTATTTTCTTGGCATTTTATTTATGGCTTGGGGCAGAAGGTTTTCTTACTGCTTGCTTATTTATTACTGTTTTTTCTGTTTGATAGTGCAACCTAGTATTTTCTGACATTTCAGAGTATTTTTTCCTTTACATTAAAATGAGCAGAAGGATTCTTTAAATGTGACTCTTCCTCTGCCTAAAGTGAATCTGTGAGAAGACAGAGGCAGCTGGTTCATACAGCTCTGAGATACTGCAGCAGTTACTTGGTGTGAGTTTATTTTGAGCAGACCCAGAGGCAGGGAGCATTGAAACACCACTGAACTCTGCTCATTTGAGTGTCTGCTCCAAAGAGTTCCAAAAACACAGCCAGCATTAACAGGCTCCCAGCTGGTTGTCACAAGAGTAAAAAGCAGCATTTTGATAGGAATGGATTTTAATTTGGTATAGGCCCCTCACTTGCAGAACAAAACCAAAAATACACCACTGGTCACAAAAGGCTGTTTAATATCAGGGGTGTTGAGGGTTATTTTTGTTTTGTTTTGTGCTTTGCATTGGTCATACTCCAGAGGGTTTTGAAATTTTTTCTTTTTGTAGATGGTTCAAAACTTTCAAGATGAGAGTTGTTTCATATTCACCACAATAAAAGGTACGTTGTCTTTCCTTTTCTGACAGTCTAAAATTTAACTGTTTATTCCAGCAAGGAGCCGTCTTTAAAAATAGCAAAAGATCTGCACACACAGTGGCAGCAAATACCCCAGAGCTCTTCCTCTCCCAGGCAGATTTCAGCCTCTCTGCAGCATCTCAGGCTCTTCTCCAAGCGTTCAGTTCAGAACCAGTGCAGGATTCAGGAACAAACCTTCTGTAAAATTCAGTCAGCCATCACTGGGCAGTGATGCTGCTAATAATTGTTGATTATGGTGAAGTTTCAAAGTAAGTTTAAAAAAAAAGAATTAAAAATCTTGGCAGTAGCACGTCTGAAGTTCAGGAACTTAACTCAGTCCTGAGAGTCAGCAGAACTGAGTGTAACATTCTGTTCTTTCTCTGCCGGTGAACAGGCATCTTCAGCAGGCTGTTGCTGAATCCCACTTTTCCTTAGAACTCCAGTTTATTTCTGGTACAAGGTGCCAGCAAATGGCTCCAGTCAGTGGACAAGTTTGACTCTGTACAAACTTTACCAGAACCTGTCCGAGCTTTGAAGATCCAGTTACAAATCATTAACCGTAACATTTTTGTTTAGCACAAGTAGGAAATTTTTAAGAGCTGTTTTTGTAGATGAGTTGATTTTCAAAGCCAAGTCCACACTTGGGTGTTTTGGTGCCTTGGCTTGTGTTTCTGTGATGCTACTCCAGACAGACAGACTGACATTTTGTTCTTTTTTTCAGCTGAAAATGGAGAAGGCTTCCATATAATTCTGAAGTGACATCACACACTTGCTAGACTGATACTCCAATGCAGAATGAAGTCCTGCCTAAAGATTATGAAGATCATCCAAAACCTTAGGATCTAACTTCACTGTATAAGATGTTTCATATTGAAAACACAAAATGACCTTTCTAATGAGCTGTTTGATAGGTGAACTTTCTTATCACTGCCATAGCTAAGTGTCCTCATGAGAGGTATAATGCCATGACAGCTTCTGTACAGGCATGGGAGACAATGTGAGCAAAGGTGCTTGCCCTTCACTGAAATAAGGCAAACTATGGCCAGTAGATACAGCTGATAGAAGCGGAGCAGCGCTGCTTTTCTATCCGCTGTATCCAGTTGGAGATGAATGTAAACTTATTTTGGGGCATTTACCTTTCTGTGCCAGTTTGTCTGTTACGTGCTTGTACCCTAGGCTGGGTTTATTTTTTGATGTTAGCAGAGCACATGCTAATCTGTGTGGAGATGAGTAGTTAAGGTGATAGTGATCAGGTTGTCAGGTCTTCGAGAGTGAAGCTGTCAAAACAGCTTCCCGTGTAAATTGTGTATAAGAGTGTATGTAAGAAGTGTAAATGCCAGAACAGGGCTTTGAAGAAGCCCTAGACAGATGCAATATATGCATGCAGCAAACTGCATTATCAATCGTACCTTATTGGAGGGATTAATATAAATCCTATGGGGTACCAAGTAATTGTGTTTTGCTTTAATGAATTTAATGGAAAAGAATTGCCTATGCATCCTTTATGTTTAGTTTCCTAGGTTCTCTGCGGAGCACTGCTGCAGTTTAACTCTTTGCTTGTGAAATTGTGGGTTTAAAAACGCTGGCAGTGAGAGGTGGGGTTCTCAGTGGAATTGTGCTGATGAGGGAATATCACCCACGGGCACCACAGGGCTGTCATAGCTTTCAGCAGCATTGAATAAATTGCTTGAGAAACACTAAATACACCCCCTGTAAGTCTCCTTCCCGGCAGGTGCTGCCCTGCTGGAGCTCCTCTTCTGGACAAATCCCCTCTTACCTTTTTTGTTGACCCTCCTGCACCCTCCATGCATCCATGCTGTACACCTGTTACAGTGCCTCTTCCACATGACCAAATATTTGCTTTTCTCTGAAACAGGCAATGCGCTTTCTCGGTATCTTGGATGTGTCTTGTAAAGTCACGGCACAGCATTTCCTAGTCCACCACTGAGTTTCAGTTGGTTAGGTACTTCGAGGGGAATATTTCCCAAGGTACGAGGTGGCAGTTTCAGAGCTGTCATTCTGTGCCCTTGGGAAGTTCCACCTTCATCTCTGGCTTCAAAGCTTGGAAATTGTTTGCTTTTTATGCTGCGGTGTTCCATGTAAACCAATACTACAGCATGTAAAAAAGCAACTCGCATTTTTTTCATTTCCCCTTTCATAACTGGCTCAAGTGCTTAGCAGAAAAGCTTCTGAAAGCTGTAGCATTTTGAAAATTTAAATTCATCAAACCTAGAGTTTTTTTCCTATTTTTGGGGTTTTTTTTTCTGCACTGAAAGTAAAATTTTATGTACTTAAACATTTCTGCCTCTAAGTTGTTCATCTTTGGGTATTGTTTGGTCCTAGTATTTTCCTGAACTGACACTTGTGTCTTTTTAGCTCACACCATATTCAAATCCAAATGTTTTATAAAAGTGGAAAAATCCTTGATTGGAAAGTATCCAAATATCTAATTTTAAAGAATATTGAAAGTTGTACAGTAGTTTGTCCAGCTCACTTGAAATTGGAATTAAATTATGGCACCAGCAAATGGCTTTTGTTTTTTAATAAGATGTACACATTTCAATTTAAGTATAATAAATGTTTTTCAATAATTTTGTAAATGTGGTTTTCTTTTTGTTTACTTCTTTTTTTCCCCACGCCCACATTAGAGATGATCCATTGATAAGAGTCAGATTAATTCCAAGACCTGCCCTCGCAAGAACGGTGGGTCAAGGTAAGGAAGGGAAGTAAAGCAGCCCTGCAGTATCTCCTGCATTCACGTGGATCTTCTGCTTCCAGTAGAAATCTCGCTGAGATTTGAAATAATTCCAACCAAGTCAAGTTTTACATCAGCTGATTGTTTATTTAAGTGTCCTATATCGGAGCAGGTTCCATTGGTTTTGTACACCTTCAATGCAATAGACTTACAAGGTTCGGTATGTTCTTAGAAAAAAAATGAGCCAACAAAAGGCAACACATCGTGACGTAGTGGTACCAATGACTTCCCTGGTACAGCTGAGAATAAAATCTGGTTAAAACTCACTACTCCAGCAGTGTCTGAATGGAACTCCAAGTGTGAGTGTAACAGCACTCTGCTACTGCGCAAAAGCAGCCCGGATTGGCTCACTCTGTAGTAGGAAAGAAATCCAGGTGCTGGGGTCTGGACTGTAATTTAACCCCAAAGCTGAGGGTTTAATTTGCTGTCCCCATCCTCTGTGAGTCGTGAGTACAACCCAGCCACTGCTGGCTGCAGGAGTTCATGTTCACATTCCTTTTTAGAAGTCGTTTAAAATTTCGGGGGGAAATGGCAGTACTATCCAGTAGTAGCTTTTCCAACTGCTTTTTAGTTTTCAGTAAACACAGGCCCTGAACTCTTAAAACACACACACACAATCAAACTTACACAAAAAAAAGCTTTCTGAACTGTCGAGTAGTTTCTCTCAGATAATTAAATTGCTTAATATAAAAAAGTTTATCTAATTGTCTAGCACTGAAAAACTAAGGATGAAAGCATGGCCTTAAGAGTTAATACATAGATTTTTATCATTATTATCATTCAGAAGTTGACAGCTTCTTAACTGAATGTGAAGAGTTTGGCTTTCTACATTTGAAAACCACAGGTTTGGTTTGGTTCAACTCCTGCCTACAGCCTGTTGAGCCCATATGCTTGTCCCTAAAATGGGTGGGACAAGCTGAATTCTTTGCTCTATCCCGTTTCCTGTAGCTGAACCTGTTTTCCATTCGTCTGTAGAAAAGCACGTGTGCTACACCCCTCTTCCTGGAAGCCCCTGCCCGCCGCGGAGGGCGCGGGATGGCGTTGCCGAAAGCACCATGGATGGCTGTGGCAGCAGGTACAGCAGAGCGCTCGGGCTCTACCACAGTGGCTCCTGCACCCCGCTCGAGGCCGATGGCATCGGGCAGAATGTGTGTCGGTGACGGGCGAGCTTTGTACGAGCAGAGTTCAACCGAACCGGTCCAAAAACTTGGGAAGTACTTCTAGGTCTATGGGTATCTTGAGGTACTACCTTACCTTTCGACATTACCTATGATGTCCTGTTACGTAATTAAATATGAAGCTGAATCATGAAAAAGAACAAGCTGCTGTTTCACTGTAAGAGCTTATGATTACTTTGCATTTTTTGGTCAACATCTGCTAAAGCTGATTTGTCCTTAAACCTGATATTTGATCTGTGGTGTATATTACAGAACAGCAGGCTCAGTTCCTTGGCGTGGCAGCCTCGAGCCCCACGTTACATCAGAACTTCACACCGAGTAGTACTGACAAACGCAAATGAACTTCCAAGTTTCGTGAACTTCCACCGAGTAGCTGCTACGCCGCAGTGCCCGCACGTTTGACACGGTACTGCAGTTCTCATGCCAACAGAAGGAAGGAGTTACTAATACAAACCAAAGCATCACCAACTTAATCCACAGCTGCACGTTACGTTAAGGTTTTTACCTGGAAAAAAAAAACGCTTTTCTTGTCACAAAACTGGATGACCAAACACCACCATTAGGACTTGTCAGGAAACCGACTCCTTCCGCTGACTTGCCGTCCCAGTCTTCAACAACGACGATGTTTTCTGCGTGGCTGCACTCTCTGTCAAAGGATGATACAGCATCTGCAGAGGCGCTGTCCGCTCCCTCCGACCGACGGGGGGGGAGTTACTGGAGCAAAGTAAGCATGGACTTTCACGTGAGGTAGATGAGCCTGGGGGAGAGAAGGCTGCGTTACAATGGGAGAGAAAGAACAGAACTGGAAAGAGAAGCAGCACATCCAGCTGCTGTGCCAGCAAGCGCTCTCTCATTACGGTCAGTTAGCTACAGCCTGGACAGCGGGTGCCAGCCAAGCTGTCCTCTCCTCACGGGTCATTCCTCTGGACCCGTCCAGCTAAGGCACGGCCATGTCTGCGCGCTCAGCTTGCACAGGGCTCCGAGCAAAGCACCGATGCTTTGCTGCAGGGGCGAGAGCAATGGATCCTGGCTACTGAAGGACAATTTCTCTGAACCTTGTCTCCCAGATTCCCGCTGGTGCTCTCCTCCTGGAAAGCAGCAGGAAATAGAATTGTGCTTCTGCCCTCAATTTGAGTCACTATCGGGGATGAGCTTTGCAGCTGCAAAAGTGTTTGGACACAACTGTGGGATATGAAGCTGCAGACAAGTTTGACTTCAAGGCTAAAACGCTGCCCCTGCAAGGCAGGTGGTCCCTGACCTAATGGGTGAGATCCGCAGGGAGAAGGTTGGGGGCTGGATTCCAAGGCCTGAGGGCCCTACAGCCCATCAGCTGAAATATCTATGCAGATTCACTACTGACTCTGTGTATTAACATACATTTTAGGATATATACACATGCAACATATGTTCAGGATAAAGCATGTCACCACCACCATCCTAAAAACAGAGGTCTGTATTTGAAAAAAATACAGGAAGCAGAACAGCTCATCATTCCAACAGCAAAACGTCCTGAGTCAGAACTGACAATTATTGCTGTTCACACAGGGAAATGACACACATGGGGGCCTAACAGAAGGACAGTCAGGCTGTTTGTCCAGCCTTCCTTGCCTGGGACACCTGTAGGACTCCTACAGCCTCACGCAGTACCAACAGCTCTGGCATTCCCACGGGAACACGCCAGGAAACACCTACTCTGATCCGTTTGATTCCAGCGCGCGTGACTTGCTGACAGTCGTACAGCTCAATTCTCTCCAGGTTGTGGCAGTTCTCCAGGTGCTCCAGAGTCACGTCCGTGATGAGCAGACAGTTATCGAGCTCCAGCACCTGCAGCCTCTCGTGCCCACACGTGCTGTTGCTCAGGTGAAGAATCCCATCGTCGGTGATCAGTTCACAGTGAGATAAGCTCTACAACAGAGAGGCAAACAATTAACAACATCCCTCAGTCCTAAGTTATTTGAGCCTCTGGACATCAGAACTCCTCTTCAACCTCCTTCACTCCAGTGATTAAACAGCTACAAATAATGCACAGCTGAAATCCAGATGAGTAAAAAAAGAAACTGCTTTACTTAACAAAACAGCTGTACTTGATTTTAACTCTGCTTCAAAACAAGCTGAGTCCCAAAACACATCACTGGCAAAACTCCTCAGGCCCCTTTGCTCTCTATGACTGTGGGAATTCTTTTCCAATTGTCCCACACAGTGCAAACAGCACTCTGTGCCAGAAACAACTTTAAAGGATGATGGTGAACACAGGGGAATAGATGAGTATCTGCTCAGGGGTTCCTGGGGCGCAGCTGCCATGTTCTCATACATACACCAGGACCAAGCCTGTGCAAGTCCACACAGATAAAGAACAATCACAATGAACTGATTTGCCAAATAATGATTTCAAAAAAACACAAGCCATGAGCACTTGGCACCTCAGGCTGTACAGACAAGGAGCAATAAACATCTTGTACAGCTGCAGGAGCAGTCTTTTCTGTAACAGTCAGCATAATAAACCGAAAAAATCTGCTCCTCTTCAGCATATTTTTTTTCTCCCTTGAATTTCAAGAACATGGAAAATGATGCCGCATCTCAGGCAGTGGCACCACATAAAGCACTCTCCTCATTTCTTTAGGGAATTCATGACTTTTGGAGAAGCACGGATGATGACACCAGCAGGAAACAGACATGCCTCAGAGGCGGCTTCGAAAACCGCTCTTTGTCGCCACTGGAACGAATGCTCTCAGTGAAACGTGCAGGATCTGCAAACTCTGCTCCTCTTGCCCTGGGCTCTCAGCTAGCGCCTTGCTTTATGCTCAGCCCTGTGTTTTGCCTCTACTTGTACCTCAGTCTAACAGGGTCTGGTTCTGCAGTAGCATTTCCTTGCCCCAAGTTGTTTTTTTCAGACAGCAACTGATGAAGAAACACTTGCAGCACTTTTTAACTCCGAGCAAGCGAACAGCAGTGCTCAGAAGGACATCCCGCCATCCCCTGACTCTGAGATGTAACCTTTCCCCTCTCTGGATACAGCACATCCAGCTTTTCATTCCAGCCTGACAAGGCATCCTGGCACTACCAACCACACTTCACCTCAGCTACAGGCACCCGCATCTCCTGCCAGCTGCCAGACACACGGGGTCTGTCCTGCTCTCTAAAACAATTCGCCCTCAACTTTTTTTCTCCTTTGCACTACAGGATGAAGAGGGAACCCGAGAAAGGCTGGGAGACAGGACTGCACCTCCCCTGGGGTCTGCCAGGGAGCCGCCTCGGCAGCTTCCCTTCAGCTCCAGCTGGTCCGGTTTTACTCAGCAAGCGCGAGCAGCCAGCAGGGACTGCATGAAACACCACAGCGAGTGCAAACTCTCCAAAAGACAAGAGAAATGGAGTGCTTGCCCCTACCAACAGTGTGGTACCTCCTGACACCCGTTCTGGCCATCTCAGACATTCTCCTGCACCTCCTCGCTCTGTGTGCGCGCTCTGAGCACTCGCTCTGGCTCAGAGCCCGGGAACAGTCAGCACCTGCAGGGTTAACATCCCTCACACACCTGCTGTGCCGAGGAAGGACAGGAGGTGCCGTGAAGCTGTTGGCTAATTAGGAGTCTTCCATCCCAGGAAGTAAGCAGCTTATAAAATCAGCTTTCCTGGGACGCGCTATTTGGGACTGAAAGGACAATACAGGATGTACAGCTCCGTTTGGAGAACTTTGGAGAACAAATATGCCAAATGATACACACTCAATATTAAACCACAGGACTTTTCTGACTTCATAAGCCTGCTGAAAAGCATTAATAATGTGGAATTTTACAAAGACAATTGCTTGAAATCTTAAGAGCAAAGAGATACCGTCAAATTCTTTTTTTTGTTGTTATTAATATGCACTAAATGCTGTGTATAAATCAAGTATGGCATGACATACTACGAGAACTTCACATACTGTGAAAAATTCAACTGTCTTCCCATCTATCATGAGTATTTCACAGTTTCTGTACTAATTTAAATGTACAATTAAATACTTTAACGAGAAAATTACTTCTTAAGTACCTTAGGCAATAAAGCACTTGAGTACTCAGATACCAATGAAGATTTGCCTATTTCCACCACCTACTGAGTCTCCAAACATGACAAAAGCAAATTCCAAGTTGATCTCTGCAACTACAGAATGTTTGTTCTCACTGCAGGTACTCCTAAACACACACTAGAGCACAGCTGCACGGGAGTTTACAGGACACTGGAAGCACCAGGATTAGTTCATGCAGTGTATTTGCCACTCTTGTCTTTCCCTGTAATTCTCAGCCACTGCTGTTCACACACAATCTCTGAGTCCACCTTCCCACCCACAGGTTATATATAAAGATATATATATATGTCAAAGAAATCAAATTTTCTGGCTCCCTTAGAAAAGCTGTGATGTTTGACCAATGCCACACCTCCCTGTCTGTGGGCAAACACACGAAGGCCAGAAAACAGGAGCAGGGTCAGAAAAAAACGTTTGGGAATTGCAGTGTCTTATGGTCTCTCTGCCGGAGCACTGACAGAACTGGGACAAAAGATCTCTTGCAAGGACTGGCTGCAGCTCGGATTACGACACAAAAACGTGTCCCATGTAAATGGCCCCACAGCTCCTGACAACTCATCCGGTTTAACATCAAGAATGATGGCTCAGAAATGAAGCTGGACGGTTGATAAGGAAAAATAAAAATTAACAATAAAAAATAGTGAAGAAGCTCCTTTTAAAAGCCATCTTTCCTCATGTTGCTGCCTTAGTAACCCTGAGTGAGTAGCACTAATCATAACACAATTTAATTAAGGAAGCAGAACACCTTCCTTTAATCCCATCTAAGAACAGATTATAAAGATACTTGTTCTCTCACGCAGATCTAAGCAGTTATAACAAATCTACAGTAAAGGACAACTGGCCTGAAATACAGGAGTTCCTACTGTAAGAACAATCCAGTAATTTTCAAGTATCTTGACTGAAGAACAGACAAATTTACGTTACCTCAAATTGGTTTTGATTATCTGAAAGATCTAAGCCACCACTCCCTAGAAAACAGTTCTTTGAAGTTCGGTAAGCAGGGCACCCCACTTTCAATCCTCTCCAATTCCGTTCAAAAGTCAAGTCCATGGAAACCTCCCATCATTTATTATGTAAATGTAGTCCTTGGAAAAAAGTGCTTGCATGCCAAACTGCTTACAGAGTGATTACATTTATCTTCTCGGGGTGGTTTTGTTTATTCAATATTTGATGTGAAGTGTCACACTCCCTAAGAAAACCTCAGAAATTACTGAACACTTGAGAGTACCCATAAAGGATCTAAGTGCTCTGAGGTTGAATCAAATACGTCAGGAATCAAATATGAAGGATGTTAACCACCTATCTGGTTATTACTGACTGATTTGGTAACATTTTTTTAATCACACAAGGCATGTAAATATTTTAGGAGCAGCGTGCTGCTTTTAGAATATTTATGAAACTCGCGCATATTTTGCACAGTGCATCAGGGATGATTTCCAGACACAGAGTGAACAGCCTGGGGTTGTGCTGCAGGAGTTGTCTGTGTGCGTGGTTTGGGGGAGAGCAGGAGTCACACTTACCAATGCTTGGAGCTTCGGACAGTGTATGGAAAGTTGTATCAACGTGCTGTCAGTTATCTGGGAATAAAAGAAACCAAACATAAACCACAAGCAGCAGACAGCAGGGCAGACAACCCTCAAATAAGGTATCTCCTCCTCTACCACGTAAGGGTTCTGTTATTTCTGGAAAACAACCCATCACCTGTTACCCTTCAAGTATTTTCCTGTATAGGATTTCCCAATAATTATTTTTATTTCCTATCATAAACACAGCACTATTTATAAAAGCCAAAGAACATTTAGATGAAGGTGTTAATGTATTGCGTTCTTACACTGGACATTCAATATTCCTTTTGATATTAAATCTCACCAAAACACACTCTTCCAAGTCCATCTTCTCCAGCTCGTGGCAATTCTACAATAAACAAAACATGAAGAGATAAACAAAAAATGAAATAAAACAACATATAGACACAAAATCATGCAAAGGGCTAATAATATGGGACAGCAAAGCTTGCAAGAGGAAACTGTGATCTAAATCCCTTCAAATATCTGATCACCATTAAAAGACAAAAAAAATTGTTAAAAGAAATAAATACATGAATGAACAAGCAATACCTATCCTCTCTCTGAAAGTCTGCATTTCAGCCTTTCTCCTACTGAGTGAAATGTCTCCCTCTTGCCCTGTAAGGTCTGAGCAGGACATACCAGTGCTCACCACCCCTGCTCCGCTTCCCCCTTCATGCCAAACCCGTGGGATTTGCAGCCTGTGCACGAAAGCCAACTCATCTGCACACACACGAATCCAACTGCTGCATTTACCAGCCTGCACCAAACTCATCTGGAATACACTTCAGCCCACGGCACACCTCTCTTCATTGCCATACATTAGAAAGAAGCCTTAAAACCAAATTGCTTTGCCAATGAATGCTGAAAATATTAAAACAGGGTCTACTTTAAGGGTGGGAGAGGGCTGCGTGTCACAGCCACACGAGCAATCTTCTCAGGGCGACATTCTGAGAGAGCCCCAGCAAGCTTTCAGAAGTGCTTTCAATATCTGATCACGACCAATTTCAACAAAAGGATGTAACCCTGTGACCTTGCAGCAGACCACACAGTGCCACAGCTCAGCTCAATTCCCAACTCGTTCTTCCCAGGAATAAGAAAAAAGGTTTAACCTGCAGCCCCCACGAGCAGGCTTGCAGTGACTACCAGGAGCCTGAGGATGCAGAGCTGAACAATTTGAAAACCGCTCTGTTTAACCACAAAAACCAACCCTTTTCACTCACATTTAGTATCAGCAGCAAAAATCAATCCCATTTAAAGAGTATAATTGTTGTGTTTGGATTTCCTAACCAGCAAGCACACAAGTCTAACGTGAAGCGTTTGACACCACCAATATGCTTGCTGTACATACTGACAGCTTGACCCAGGGCCCAAGTGCTTATAGTTCATAATGTATAATGTAAGTGTTCTGTAATTTAAAGTCATCCTCAGAACTATTAGATGCTGATTTCTTTGATGTAAATATCACAAGGGCGTGTGTCATCAACACAAGGGAAATCTGGCAAGAATACATAACACGAATTTAGAATTATGTGCAGTGTAATAAATACAGTTGAAACAAACTGAAAAAGAGAGGAAAAAAGTGAAAAATGCAATGATAGATGGCAGATTATATCAAGTTGCAGATCTAAGTATAATCCAGAAATAAAATAGCTTTTTAGTCCCCTCCTCCACTGGCTTCTTTCTACTTTAATTTTCCTCTTCTCATATTGCTTCCCAGCAGGATGACATCCACTCACAGCTGCTCAGCAGCAATGAAACGGGGTGAGCTGTAACCTTCTGAAACGACCCTTACCCGTGCTAGAAGGGTAAACCCAGCATCTGTGAGATGGGAACATCTTGCAGCTTCCAAAATCCTGGAAAAGTTTTAAATGTTAAAGAAAACATTAACACAGAGAAAAGCAAATGCATTTGAGATACAAACCTGTCTTCTGCAACTTAAAAGTTCTCAATAGCAAATGTGTGTATATATATATATATATATACACACATACCCCTATTCTTCACAGTGATTTGAAATTAAAAAGCAGACTCTTAATCCAGTTTATTAGAAGATTCTGACAGTCCCAGAATATTTAGTGGAAAAAATTATACACAATTAGATGCATTTTAACTTCTCGTTTCAGTAAAAGCCTAACAACCAAGTTTTCTCATGTGTTATCTGAGGAAAGATATGGGAAAATAAACCCTGAATTAAGGAAAATGCAGCTGCAGCCTGCATCTAAAACCTGTTATCTAAACACAGGCTGCTGGGAAGCCACAAAACTGAGAAAGTGCTTACTAGAAATCCCCTCGGAGCCTCTGCATGAAGCGCAGCGAAGCAACTTACCAGAAAGCAAGGAGCTAAAAACCTCCAAGCCCACAGTAAGAACAATAAACTGTGCCAAAACAACCTTGAAGGAAACTACAGTGTTTTGAAAATATAATCCTAACACTCTTCCAAGAGGCACTGGGAAGCAGTACTGACAAAAAAAAACAAACCAAAAGGTCAAGTGCCCCAAATAGCACCACTAATATGCACAACAGGGCTCTATCCCATTAATGTTTTGCTGTCTTTGTTTTCTTTGTCCTTTTTTTTAATGAACACTTTCCTTTGCAGGTGGAGTGAGTACCCAGATGAATAAGGGGAAACCAGAGTGCCATGGGATCAGCAGCACAAACAAAGTCCAACTTACTCCCCACAGCAAACACTGCTGCTGTACTGGGGCTGGTGGGGAGGACGCAGGGAAAGAGGGACAAAAGAACTTTTTGTGGCACTACTGAGAGGCCTCCAGATCCTTCCACTGGTTTAGGAGGTCATTAGAACACTTTCTCTAGAGAGAAAGTGCAAAGGGAAAAGCCACACTGGGTGCATGAACGAATTACAACCCCGCCAAAGTGCAGGACGTGGGGCTCTGGCTGTGCCTTTGCTGGATCAGCCTCTTCCAAGCCAAAGTTTAGAGCTGAGCAGCCCCACAGGCTTGAAAAGCCACTTCCAGGGTTTCCGTTGTCAACAAGGTTCAGAAGTATGAGGGAAACTTAAGTCAAGTATTAGCCAGGCACCTCTTCCCAAATGGATGGTTCTAACGCCTCTGGACTTTCCTTTAGACTCACATTTGGGAATTCTGAGCCCTTCCATCAAGGGCAGTTAGCAGCCTTTCTGCAAATACTCTCAGCTACTCTGAAAATTGCCCATGATACCAAATAGGAAGGGGAAAAGCACCACCACCACAAACCCCCCGTGACTCAGGTCACATTTGGTACCTTTCTAACTCCTGTCCTCAATTGCTACAAACCCCGTCTCATTCCATGGCTGGCTTTAAATGGGGGTGGAGAGGGAATGACATCTGCAACATCCAAAATAGTGAGGATGCTACTTACTGCACACCCAGCGGAAAGGAGAGCACAGAGTCAGAGGAATAAGAAACCAGGAGAAGAGCAGCTCTAGCTCTCCTGCCATTGGGTGTGCAGACAGTCAGGGCAGAGGATGGGGAGTGAGCTGTACGCACACATGCTGCATCAATCAGGTCCCAGTATGAAAAAACAGGTGGGGAAGGCACTGAGCAGCATGGAAATGATGAGCAAAGTTCTAATTTTTGCTTTTGTTTTAGTGATTGTGCTTAAATACAGAGGGCTCTTCTTTTCACCTTTTACAGCTGACATGAATTTCCCACCCAGTGATTTGCGAAAAAGTACCCAACGTAGGAGCTGATGAGGCAAAATGATATCCAAGGGCAGATTCTCCACTCCTACGAAGAAATATTTTCTGAGACAAACTCATTCGTGGCCTAGAGCTGCCTTTTGGGCACACCTGGAATGTCTCTGCACTCAGCACCTCTCTACCCCTGTGAAATTAGCAGCGGTGGGGCTAAAAGGAATATAATCCTGAATTTCAAAGCCCCACCCAGACAAAGACATTCATGGTTCACCCTTGCTTTTCTTGACAAGCCTTGCCAAAATACCTACCAGTATTTTAGCATTAAAAAGTGCTAATAAAGAAAAGAAAAAAGAGAAGGTACCAAGCACCTGAAAGAGTAAATGTAAGGAGGGATGACAAGACACCTCTGTGCTGATGTGAGATAAGAAACACAGCTGAAGGGTCTGCTGAAAGCTGGACCTGTTTGTGTCCAAGGAGGAATTTGTGACTGGTAACAGCTGCATCAGGGAAATGCAGCAGTGTCATGGAAAGCAGCACAGTGGGACATTCAAGATCCTGAAGTGAATATACTACCGCAGCACAGAAAATATTCAAGAATTTCCTAACAGGGCCAGCAAATCCAACAGAGGCAGCAGAGTTTTCTTTCACACTCAACGCTGAAATATTCAGAAGGTACAGAACAAGTGTGGAATTACACAGAACAAGTGTGGATTTCCAACGTAATTTTTATCAAGTGCTTTCCANCGTGGAATTACATTTCCCTTTGATTTCCAATGTAATTTTTATCAAGTGCTTTCCACCCATGATCCCAAAACTCTAGAGGTAACCAGCTGCACCCTCTGTCCTTCCAACATGCAGGAATCACTGCAAAGGGGCATTTTCTGTCCTTAGGCTGCTCCTCGCTACAGAGGGAGAGCAGCAGACGCCTTCCCCCTCGCGGCACAGACAGGGCTCACAGTCTGCCTAGCAAAGCTGAAACAATTCCCGCTGCACTTGCACTGCCCCCGGAAAGAACTGCACAACCAACAGCAGCTCAGACCTCCTTTCATTTCCCATCTGGGATGGTAATTGAGAAAATGAGACAAAGTGGAAAAAGAGCGGCAATAACAGCACAGCTTTCTAGGAAACACCACTACGTGTGGGAGACGACTCCTAAGCCCCTCATAAACATGAGCACGGACACAAAGGGGACTTGTCAGCCTGGAATTGTCTAAAGGACAGGTTTTCTACAGGAACAAAAGCTCCTTTTCACTCTTTCAGCTAAAAGAACACTGTGTGTCAGCACATGGTACACTGGCATTGGAATTTTTACAGACCACACATTCCTCCACTATCTGTGATTTAAGGATAACAGCTTCTGACTCCTGCATGTTCCTGTCCTAAACGGCAATTTGTCATCCAAAAATCTTATCTTTTTTTTTAATTTACATTAAAATTAGAAGAAGTATGTCTGTACAATATGTCTCCACAACCAGAGAGCTGCGGAGTAACTGAGCTTTGGTTTTAAAGCCCAACATAACATGCATGTTTGCATAAATTACAGCTACAGTGTGGAAATTTATATTATTTTTAACTGATAAGCCCCTATTGTTCAAAACATTTCTCATAAGTATCAATCTTCAATGCTTGCAAAGACATGAGCACACTTTATATCAGAGTTTAAGGACACCAGGCCGTACTGTAAAGCATATTAAAAGCACTTTTAAAATAAAATCTTTAAATATAATAATCAGATAGTATTTATCTATTTTTTTTGTAAGACAAATGACTGCATAAACCAACAGCAGAGTACAAACATCACAAGACACAACACAACCACAGATATTTTTACCTTTTAAAAAAATGGGCTTTATATCTTTTTTTCTCCTTTGTAATTAGTACCTAAAATATTTAGCTAGCAGCACAGAACTGAACTGCTGGGTTCAGCACATCTTCTTTGTCATATATTAACTCTTGTTTTTCCAAAATACAGTGAACTACATTAACATGACAGCTACAGAGCTCAAGCTGAGGTACTTCCTACTTAATGTTTTGGTTGCAAATGCAGCTCATCTTCAGAAGAGAATTCCTTAGCTCGGGCCAGCAGGAACACGACACACAACACACAGGACATACTCACTTCAGCCTTGGACAGTTCAGACCCAGGGCTGTGAGAGAAGCGTCTGTCAGGTTGCTGCAGCCTGAAACACAGAGTGACTGCAGCCTATGGCATCCTCGGCAGATTTTCACAATGCCTTCATCTGAAATTTGCTGCAACACAGAAGAAAGCTCAAGTTACTTCCTTATCAAGTAATCAGCCAAGAACAAAACTCAACACACTGCTACTGAACTGCTGCTGCTGTCACACTGTATAGAACCAAGGCAACACGGATTTTCAACCAAAAAATACCACTGTGAAAGCACACACAGTGATAACACTGAGGATAATCAGCACTCACAACTCCTACTGATGTCTTTTTCCACAGA
The DNA here is from genome assembly GCA_013400735.1 of Pomatostomus ruficeps. NCBI lineage: Eukaryota > Metazoa > Chordata > Aves > Passeriformes > Timaliidae > Pomatostomus > Pomatostomus ruficeps. The sequence continues at coordinate 36,213 of VYZT01012485.1, forward strand.
CTTCAAGTCCTACTCTAAGGCAGTCTGAAGCACAGAGTGAGAGTTGTTTGTTGTTGTCTCCCTCTTTCACTTTGCTTTTGCTTTATAAGTATTCACGTATCTTTTTTTTTCATTCTTTTTTTTTTCCTTATATATTGCTGGGGTCCAGATCTTTTGTTCCAGTGACTGTGTAAGTTTGGGATCAGTGCAAAAGAGATCTTAAACTCCACAGCACCAGAGGTAACTACCTAATTTGCACTGGAGCACTAGGACCCAAGGGCAAAACCCTTCACCTTCAGATTATTTTTGAAGCAAGAGTTACAGGGAAACAATTACACATAATCCATTCTTCACAGAAAATAAGTGAAAAAGCCAGGTTTGCCCTACCCTATGCTGTTGTCCTTTAACTCAAAAGAGGATTTTTCATTTCTCAAAAGTGTTTTGCAGTAGGTATTCTGTAAGGAGTGACTCTACATTTGGAATATGAATAAGTAAGTTTTCTCTTTGAAACTGGAGATACATAGGATAGATATAGATACAGATAGATATAGATAGATAGATATAGATAAGAAATAGCCCCACTAGAGCTGCACACAAAATAGCAACAGGAACTGGATTACTCGGTGTGTGCAGACATGATTTTGTTTACAAGTCTTCTATTCTGGTAAAACCTCTCTCTCCTCCTCCCACTCCTAACACTACGAATTTAATATTTCTGCTGTGTGGAACAGGTTCTTTTATTTCCTGGCTTAATATTACTCTTGCAATAGTAATAAAGATCTCCACTGTATTTTTAATAGAAAATAGACAATTCTTGCACAAGCCCCTCATATGAGTATACTCATCCAACTGCAGCGTATTTCTGATGCTATTACCACGAACACAACCTTTCCTAGACGAAGACAGGATGAGAAATAGAAGTAGCTCAGCACAAAGGCAGATTACCTTATGCTCCCTCCACCAGCCCAGCACTTTTTAATGTCAGAAGTTTAGATTTGCAACTTGTTCAGTCAAATTAAAATTATTATAGGCAGAAAACTAGAAGTCTCATTTTATTTTTGTGAATCCAGAAGGATTTGCATCATCTACAGGGAAGAGGATAAGTTTTGGAGTTTTGTCCCACATCAGTCAGGTACTTCTGGGTTTGACTCTCCAAAACCATGTTATTTTCTAGAACTGTTTTGTTTCCTTTGAGAAATTCTCACGGCACTGTTACTGGGAGAAGGGACTGCTTTGAAGGTAAGCACTACGGAAATTTTATGCTGTTGTAAAAAGCCCTCAAGCCACATATGAAAGTTTTCCACTCTGAAATTGCTTGTGATTCCAATGCCCCTACCGTTGTCAGGAAAGAAGAGCATTCAAAAACTGCTTGGAAGTCCCCAGTTTCCAAACTCTTTCTCCAAAGATGGTACCTTTCAGATGTGCAGTTTCCAGAGCTAACATGAGTTCACTCCCCAGCTGCTGGAGCTGGCCTGGCGTTTTACACAGCCCATAAAACACAGTCACTAGAATTACAGCAGGGTCATACAGCACAAGGACACCTGCTGTGTAAAAATCCCTTTGATCAAAAGCAGCCTGGATGCTTCTGGAAGGTGGTTCTGACCAAAAGAAGGCACTTCCCTTCCCTGCTGTTATCTTTCAGTGCCCAGCTTCAGTGGGCACCTACATTCAGACTGAAAAATTCTCTTTCCCTAAACATCTGGATCATGGAAGCTCAAGCTTTGTGTTCATATTGTTCTTGTTTTCTGCAATTTTAAATGTAACTTTTAAAAATCCCTAACACTCAAAAATATTCATCACTTTAAAGAAATCTATTAGGTTCTATCGTAACAAAAAATGTTCCCATGCCACATTCATTCAGGAATAACCTGTAAAACAGATCTGAAAGTTTGCAGGTTTTTATGGTACCTTCTAGCAATAAAACCAGAAAACTTCTCAAAAACAAACAAAAATACAACTTCATTATTCAAAACTGCATGACTGCAACACTGAAATTCTAATTTATTTCAGCATTTTCTAAGGCTTATTTGCAGAGAAAGAATGACTTAGGTACATTTAAAATCTAAAACAAGCACTTTCCCATTCCTGAAAAGTCACGTCAGAAACAACAAAAAAGCAAATACAAACCAGAGCAAAGATAATTTGTGTTCTCTAAGCAGAATTCAAAGTACATGAACGATTCCCAGGCATCTCATTACTAATGAATGTGTTCTTCCATTAATATTGGAGAGGCACGCCCTTCTGCTATTAGATGGTTCTGAATCATCTTCAGCTACGATGCCATTACATTTTACTCTCAATTGCGTAGTCCAGAACACGACTTCTGCTCAATTAGAACCCTTAAAGTTATGAATAGACCAAAATGCTCCACAGTTCACGAGATTTGAATGAATGCAGTTAATTCTTACTCTAGAGCTTACTGCAGTTGAAAGATGCAAAAAATAACCCAACGCTTCAAGTCGGAACTCAGCTGTAGAAACAGCCAGCTCATTTAAAGCCACTATTCCACCCCAAAATCCTGCAAACTGCAGACATGTGCTACTTCAATGTAATGAATTACTGAAGTGTGTAGCAGATCAATCCATTAGCATTCAAATTTCTGATTCTTAGAGAATATACCTGTGGAAGCTTCAGATACTTACTGTACACGACTGCAAATTCAGGATTACCAGCTCATGACAGTGGTTTTGAATGTGTTTCAATGCTTCATCTTCTAACTGTATTTAGTGATTAAATTGGACAGAGGAAAAGAAACAAGAAATTAAAAGCAAAGCAAAGCAGTCAAAAGAATGTACACATCTTGCAATATTGAACAAAATACTATAACAAAAAGGGTAACTTTTAATTCATGGAGATTTCAAAAACCCAAAATAAAATTTTATTCCTAAAGGATCACCCAAGCAATTATGTACCTGTGTGCAACCTCTAAGAAATAGAGCTTTTAGTCCACTACACCCTTTCACCAGTGCTTCAATACCATCCTTCGTAATCTGATCACACCAGGAAAGATTCAAATGTTCCAGATTTCTGCAACCCTCACTGGGAGAATTAAAAAAATACATAAAGTTAAATCCAGCCTTCAAATAGTCATAACAGTGGGAAACCCAAATTAAACACACTGTTAGAAATTAATGATAGCCAGCGGACTGTGCCAGGCCTCCACAGAAAAGTCATGAGAAAAGACCACACACAAACACCAGAGTCTACACCCAAGAAGTCCTAGATACAGAATACAGCCAGTGCTCATTCACCGTATTAAAGTTCAGCACCAATTTTTTAACTTTATTAAATGCTGAACAGCTCTTTAAACACTCTTTTTTTTTTTTAACACAGAACACTGAAATTTCTTACCTTAAGCCTTTTAAAGAACTGTTTGTGATGGCTACGCAGGATGTCAGATCCAGATGTTTCAGCTTGGAACAGAATCTGCTAAGACTGTAGCACGTGCTGCAAAACAGCAGACACACTAAAAATACCTTCAGCTACTTCTTTTTCCAAATTTTCCCATCAATCGAAAAACCTCTTTGACTTACCTGTCAGTGATTTTTGTGCACCCATTCAGGTTTAAGTGTTCGATGTTCCTGCAGTTCTGTGCAAAGGTCCTAAAACGGCAGCACAAAGCTGAATAAATGCAATGTCCCCAGCGCAACGCGGTCACTAGAGAGCGCTCCGTCCCGCACCGCCTCCCGCCTCGGCCAAAAACCCACAGAGAAATTGCAAAGTATGCCTCAAATCCATCTGTCTCAGAGGCTGCCTTTGCCTCCTGCCAGTTTCTGGTGTTAGGAGAGTGTTGTTTCTCTCTCAAACACCGCTTGGGCAAGGTGGTTATTTTCTGTCATACCTAAGCCAGAACTTGCTTCAAATACCGTAACTAAAAACTCCAAGGGCATAAACAGAAAGCTTCAAGAGGCACATCAGCCAAATGTGAGGCTTCTGGGGAGAGTTTTTGCACATCTCATTACTGAAGCCTTTGCAGGTCTCAGTAAGGAGCTTGCTCGCACAGCAAATGGAAAGGGACACACCTGGTGCAATACCAGAGTGTTGTCCTGAACAATGTTCATTTTCTTTTTTTCTTTTTTTTTCTTTTTAATGGTAAAAGGGTGAGATGTTGCCCTGAGTCTTGCAGTTCTCAGTGTTTTCTCTTTCTGTAATACTTTCTCACACTTCTTCTGTAAACATGGCCATGGTTTCCTAACAACTATCTGTGTTTTTGCTAACTGTCTGTGTGTTTATAATTCCAGTATACTGGGTGGAGAAATATGATTGATTGATGCTTTGACCAGTGGAATTAAGAGGTGTTGACTTCTACCTCCAATCCACAGTGATTTGTAAAAACATATAAATAAAGGCAGAGGGTTCTGCTCTCTCTCTCTTTTTGCCCTCTCCGTCTGCCCTCTCGGTGTGGTCCTTTATTTGGCTCTCCTTGGGGCTCCTCGGCCTAGTTGGCTGGCCTGACCCTTGCTACACCAGAGTGGGACCAGTGGAAAGCCCTGCAGGCTGCAAATTGCTTCTTTATTATTTTAAAAATTAAAAAGCATCAGCGTGCACTACTGGGTATGAACTTTAAGGATGATTGGAGCTATTATACCGCTGAGAGCCTGTACGTATCATTATACTAATTACCCTGAAGAAACACACAAACTTTCTTTTCATCTCTGCAAAGTAATATTTACAGCTGCGTTGCATTTCAGAACGCTGTTTTTATGCCCGTGTTTCCTCCAACTGCAGGGATCTTATTGGCAGGAGGGAAGGAAACACACAAAACCAGTTTTGTCTGGAGGCTTGCCCTGGTTAACAGATCCGACTACACGCTCAGCTGGTAACAACCTCTGGCTCTCCAGTGTGGATTGAAAACAATGGAAAAAAACCCCAGCAAGCAGCTATGCTGGCGAGAGTTTCCACTTGAATTCTCCAAACAGCTATTCCGGAATTCATGTACTGCAGGGGGATTTACAATCAAGCCACTCTTCAAATCACTTGGAAAGGCGTTGCACGATGGAGGATCAGCAAAGTGGGGCACGTTTGCTGATCCTCCTGACGGACCTGCCACAAACATTCAGGGCTTACATGGCCAATACCTACAGCAGTAATTGGCTGTTTGACACAAAAGTTGATGTAAAAGAAAGATAAATAGAGCAATTAGTATAAGCCACAAAACTAACGAATCTGGAAACAACTCAACACAAATAGCTTTATAGGAAAAATCGCTTTCAGAATAAGTGTCTGAAAATTAATGCTGAACGAATTTACTCTAGCGACAAAAGTTAATCAATTTATTCACTTTTAAATTTTAGAAATAGCTAAAGATTACAGGATGCTAGCTTAATGCCCACTGCTTAACAGAATCTTTGTGTTTATATTTTCTACCTGAGAATGGCCAGAGGACATCAGGCTGAACACCATCCAGCCCAGGGACAGAGGAGGAAAGCATAACTGCAAAAAGCCAGACCCCGAGCCTTCCTTCAAACGTTCTTTGGGCCCTAAAGCACTTGTGGTTTAGAGACCCTTCAGCTGGATGTAGGATGTTTGGGTTTAAATACTCACAGAAATATCCAGAGAAACCTGGCTGAACAGTTTGCATTGGGAAAAGCTTAAACAGACTCAAACATTCTGCTGGGAACAAACGACACAGCTCAGCTCATATACTGTGTAAAAGAAGGGTGACTGTCCCCTCTAGAGTCTCACAAGATGCTCTTGTTGCCTGCTTGTTCTCATATTAGACCAAGATGAGAATCCCAGGTTTTTCCTGATTTTGTAGGCACCCAATTGTATCAGTCTTTATGCTTCCTCCTATTGCTAGGGTCACCTCTTGTCCAGACTAGATGATAAACTATAAAATGACCACTAATCTTGATACTCTGACTACTGCAGGATGCCAGAGAATAGTCTGAAAACATTTCAACCGCTTGAAAATGGAGCAATGTCAACACAATCCTAAGGGAATAAAAAGGATATGTTTCTGGAAAGCATAGCTTCTATTTCCTAGTTCATTTCCAGAAAATAACAGAATTTATCTCAAACTGATGTCCCGTTTAGTCAATGTTAAGTTATTTAGTACTTATCTAGGTGTGCCATTTTCGTCATGAGTCAATACTCAGAAATACAAACAAAGGTAACAGTAATGTACTTGCATTTGGTACGGACATTAGCAAATAAGTGATGTCTCCATCGAGGATTTTACTTACTTTAAAGAGGAGTCTCCAACACCAAGACATCCTCTCAGACTAAGCTGTCTCAGGAACCCACCACACCTTTTCGATATATTTTCCACAACACGACCCTTAAACCAAATAAAAGCAAGATTTAGCTGAGTTTTATTCTGATAAAATGTTCTAACCAAATTAAAAATCCCAGGAGTTACGACTCGCCCCAGCTATACCCCACCAGAACTACAACTCTTTGAATTTCTTTTGCGGCTTTAAGAAAAGCAGTTGTCTGTTGAGAATCTCCACTCACTAAAGAATTATTCAAAGAAAACACAAATAATGAGATTAAGTTTTCCCAAACCCATTTATTTCTTTAATCACATAAACGTCCTAAAAACCAGCATACGAAAGAAGGCAACTTCAGTGCATTCAAATGCATTTAGCTGTTTGAATAATTTGTCACCCAAAAATCTAGTTTTTCAATCTACCCCGGCTTATAATTGGTTCCACAGACCAAGAAATCCTAAGGTACATTTAAATTCAGGATCACACATCTTTGATAGAAAATAAACACTTTTTACAGGGATTTTTCCCCCACTTCACTTTATTCTCTACCATATGAGGTTAGAAAAAATTGAAAATTTCACAAAACCTTATTTTTCATTATTTGATATTCTCAGATCAAGTATTGACTGAAAAATCACCAAAAGGAATAACGTCCAACTGAGCACAAAGTTGTCAAATACAATTAGCAGCTTTTACCTGTCCTAAATCCACAGACAAAAAAAAAATGCTACTAAAACAGCTGAACAGAGTTCTAAACACCAAATGTGAAACTGTATTTGGTTTAAGAACTAATTTGTGTAATAATTTCTGGCTGAACACACTTTTATCAATAAATTTAAGGGGTTTATATTTCAAATGTACTTAAATATAATACGCTGAAGTAACTGAATTGCTCCAAACCACAGTAGCTTTTTATAGCAAAAGAGGAACATAACTTAATTTCCCTCATTCTCCTGAAACCCATGCGATAAATAGAGCATCTCAGAGGGTAACACCACTGGGTGAAATATGTGACAAAAATACTGAAAATTTGAAAATACAATACTGCATTTCTAAACACCAAAATGACTGCAAACACAGAAAAGGCCTATCAACATAAGGACTGCAGACCTGTGGGGTTTTACTTTATTTCTTAGCAAATGAGGAATACAAGCTTTGGTAGAGGCACCTGAAAAGATGTCATTAAAGCTCCAAGTCTTCTTTGACACCTTTAGACTGAGGCAGATGCCAAAAATCTTTCCCCTCCCTCTGCAAGATCCTCTTGTTTAAGATGAATAGAGCACAGGAGTTGGCAATAAAGTTTTAAAAGAGCAGTGAAAAAAATGTATCCTTTATGTTACTGTGAAGCTTTAGGAACAGTTTGTACCACGGTTAGCAAAATACAGCAAATGAAACACATCTGGATTTTATTCGTGCAACTAGGAAGCTAAAACATAAAATACAGAAGCAAATCTATTACTGTAGTCTAAATTTAATTTGTATCAAACAACGAATAATAAACCAGTTCAGATTGAAGCAAGGAATCGTTGTTCCCCACTGATTTTTGTCTTCATTTTCAGATGTCATATTTTATTTTGTTATTTTGTACATCTAGGACAGCATTAGTGCAGCCATGTTTTTCTTACAGAAGACAAGTCTGCCCTAAAACCTTTCCTTATATACTGGAAAGGATTTCACATTTACCTGCATTTCATGCAAGGTTCAAACCTTCTAAAACAAATGGCCATAAAGCGGTAATCACACACACACACCGAATCAAACCTAGGCAAGTCTGCAGTGAGAAAAGTTGTTCAGCATTTCAGTGCTTCCATCTCCAAATCCTGCAGCTAAGTGTCCAGTGAGCTCCCAGCACTAGATGGCCCTCTCACAGAGAGATCTGGGACCAGGAAGAAAACTATCCTCTACATTTAGAAGTGATTCCAAGAATCTCACTCCATTCAGAGGCACCCTTTACATCTTTTCTTTCTGGAAACGAGCAGGTTTGAATTTCTAGAGCTCTATATGTGTATGATATATGAAAATTATCTGATACACAGCTGGCAACCAAAAGTGAAACACTCGTCCAGCAAAAAAAAAAAAGGGAAAAAAAGGCAAATACAGAGTTCTTTTTCATTTGCTCCTTCACAGTATTATTTTCTTGAATTTAGTCTTTAAAAGGTGTGAACACAAGCACAGTCTGTGGGGCACTCAGAATGGGCTATGCTCTTAAACATCTCCATAGGAACGAAAAACACCCTAAAAATGAAAAAGACACCAACCTCTATATCCGTTTGAAAGTTAAAGAGGTCTATTCTTTGCCAATTGCTTCCATCCAGAGCTAAAACGTTCCATGCCTACAGAAAACAAATATAGTTTATTTATTACCTCCACTGCCTGCTCCCTTCATTTTCCTTGCAGTAATTCAAATATTACAAATGAGACAATTTCAGGCAGCATTTAGAAAAAAAAAAGAAAGTAGATATTAGTAGAGTACCAGCTAGCTAAAACCACAGAATTTGCAGAAATTAATCTCAAATCTCCTAGATGGATTACACTTCAAAGGCTGACTTGTGGCTACAAAACATACAGGCAAGCAAGACATTAAATGTGAAGTACGTACACAGATTTAACCCTCCATTCTTAAAAAGCTTTGGTAAAATTGTCTAATGAGTTGCTTCTGCTAGATCTATATGGAAAAAAAGTAGCTGCAGATGAGATTCCTTTCAATAAAACCACAGCTCCTCAGCCTCACCGGTTACTATTCTGAGAAAACAGAAACCTTTCAGAAAACTGCTGACTTTCCACTATTAGGACCAGGCCTTTCCTTTACACGTGCTAAGTTACATGTATGAGTTTGAGAGCTTGTCCTGCGCTGTCGACGCAATGGCTGTTCAAAGAAAAGCAAAATAAAAAAGCCAGAGGAACACAAACATGTGCAGAAAATCAGAAAAAAAAATACCGCATCCAACTGACAGGTAGTTCTGAGACAAACATACAATTTATTCAATGACTTTGGTTTTCTTACGCAGTTTTGTAGGTTTTTGCTGAAACCTGATGTTACCTGACTCACAAGACTTACTGAAGTTGGAGGACAGGGTGATACTGGTAGAGGAATGAAAGAATTACACAATTACACAATAAAACAAACAAAAAATTAAACCCCAAACAAAACCCAACTGTAAGAGAAGGAAGAAAAATATGAAATAAAGTTCATTCCTATTGTATAATAATACAGTTCGTTGTACACATTGATGTAGAAACAGAATATTATTTATTTCAAGAAAAAAAATTAAGACAAGCTAAACATAAAAACTTACTTAGCATGCCTTCTCTAATATCTTGCGTGTGCCTTTTTCCTCTGCTAGTAGTCCATCTACTTAACACCTTTTGTACTTGGCAAGAAAATGATGGATGTACTCCTTAAGACACATGGTGCACATTAACCAAACTACATGGAATTTTAAGCAGCAAATACGCCTGAAAAATGGTGTTGTACAGCCACATGCTTTATAAAAAGCAAATGCCATCATGCCAACGGGCTTAATCCCTTCTCCAGATACCGAGTGTACACGACTGGGTATCTTTGCCACAGCCTTTAGACAGAAGTCCTGTACACAGGAACTAAATCCACATCTCAATGCAAAACTGGGACCACTGTTCATTTGCTTTCATAAACTAAGAGACTGAGGAAATTTGTTTCAACTAAGACTGAGGAAATGTGTGGGGTTTTTTTTACAGGAAGCAGATTGCAATGAATCCCATTATTTGCACGTAATTAAGAGACAAGCATCCCAAGGAACAACCAAAAAAACCCCACCAGAAATACATACCTTGGAAACTTGTGCACAGCGACACAAAGTAACTATGTCCAAGAAAGAAAATATTCTAGAAAGAAAGGAAAAGAACTACAATTAAAATGTTTAATTATAGATTTGGACTATTATATGAATTCAGGGTTCTGTAGTTCTACGCAAAGACACCAGTTACACAAGAAGGAAGTTAAATGCTGTATGAGTGTTTTACCAAATTATTTTTGGTTATTGAGGATTACAGAGTAATATCATAGCTACCTAAAGACAGTTAACACCAACAAATGAGAACCCAGGTGCTGCTTCCGAAAATCTATTTTCTGTTCCCTCTCCTCTCTCCTTACTATAACAAATAATTTTTTCTTCTTATTTCAGATAAACTAGCTTATATTCCTGTAATTGTACTGCAATTAAAGAAATAACTTACACAAATACAGATGAAGATTTCAGAAGCTGGTGAAGAGTAAGAAATAGATAACAACACATAGATAAATCCAAGTTCAAGAATCAGAGAATTAATACAAGGGACAATGATCCAAATTTCTGAAAGGGTTTCATAGTGACTACCAAGTCTAACACAGCATCTTTTTTTTAAATTTACCCTACAAGAAACAACTACAGCTGAAAATTCAGATTTACTATTCTGATCATGGAACCAATTTCTCGGGGTAGTCAACTCTTAATAGTTTACAGAATGAAATTTTTCACTTGTCAAAATGAATTTTGCTAAATAGCATTTCCAAACACCAACGAAATTGGTTCAAAGAATGTTCTCAGTGAAAAAGAAATCATTAGGTTATGCATAAAATATAGAGTCTATTAAAATATCATTTTCTATTACAGAGAATGAAAGCTGTGAAATATATGAAAGATGTTCCTGTAAATCACTGATAAACAGCTACCTGCTTGCCAAGGAACTTTTTCAGTCATCAAAACAATGAACAGTAATAAGAACAATTTGCTATTATAGTGAGATGTTAACACTGAGGAGCAAACAACTGGTTAGAGATGCTGACTTTAATCATGTAACATTCTGATTACTGTTTTTCAAATGAAAATCTGAAGGTGAAGCCCAAAATGGATGTCTACATCTTAAGCACTGTGATTTTTAGCTGTGGTAAGAGCAAAAAAATGTAATGAATGTGCTTCTTAAACAGAACAACCTTCTGGATGTTTATTATGATCACTTCAGATAGTAGTCTTCCAATATTTCATTTGACATCTGGAAATTCCTTCTTTCTCTTTTTTACCATAGAGTAAGACACTTTCTCAAAAAACCTAATAGCCAAGCAAACAGAAGGACAGATGTTTCCAGAAGCTGTGAAACAGTTTATAAAATCCTGTCAATAACGTTTATTTTGACAGCACATATTTTGTCATTTGAACATCCTTTCTGAGGCCCGTCCACTTTAGGAAACTTAGTGGCATTTAATGCACAAAGTACACACTTAATGTGCTCAGAAAATTGCTGGACTGTTCAGATAAACACCGAAAAGTGGTCTCTCTCTTTTAAGAGCAGCATAAATATCAGTGACCCGGCAGGAACCCTCTTCTGAAATCACCTTCCTCCCTGCCATGAGGGAAATGCCAGCAGATGAGGGAGTGGAGATTACAGGGGAGAGAGCTGCAAAAGCTTCTTGGCTTGCGGAAGCTTCCTCACGGAGCCACTGTGTGAGTGGAACCCGAGGGTTATCTCAGATTTACAGAAGCACAAAAGACAGATTTCCATGCTATTTGTAACAAAGAAAGAACTTGTGACACAATACTCTATCTTAAATAAGAACGTGACATGCTTTCGAAGTGAGGTATCCGGTTCCACTGAAATAAGAAACAACAGAAGAAACTGTAAGATGGTGAAGAAAGGGTATTTTGTACACCACCACCACTCTGAGTTGTCTGGCAGTCTGTCTTCACGTTTCATTGTTTATTGCTGTTAAGAGATTAACGCTGATGCATTATTTCTGCTAAAAAAAGAGGTAAATTAAAACCAAATGGAGAACAGATGTATTTATTTTTGCTTCGTTCTGTATGAAGTGACTTTTCAAAAAGTCAAAGACTGAAAGCGGTTATTCTATGTTAAAAGAAGAAATATTTTAGTAAGTGTAAACATTCGTGATGCTTTTAGGGGTTTTTTCTTGGTCTAGAGAAGAAACTTTCCTACAAGGCAGCCTAAGCTGTACCCATCAGAATAGGTAAGAACATTAAGATGCATTATCAGCAAGCAAAAGCACAATTACTGCCCTTCACTTACACAGTGCAATAGGCAAGAGATGCCAGTAAATGCTTTTATAATTCCAAAGAAGCATCTTGCACATGCACTTGAAAACACTTTTTCTCAAGTTTTCTATTTATTTACCCTCTATAGTACAGTCTTGCACGTGCACCACTAACACACACGTGCTTGTCTCCTTGCAGTCCCACAGAATTACTAACAAATCCTTACCAGTCAGGAAAACTAGCTAACAAGGCACGAGACTCTAAGGTTTAAAGTCATTTAAAGTCTTTTCAGAGTCTTTAAAGACTTTAAATGCAACCAACAAACTGAGATGGAAACACTGACACTGTCAGTCATCTGTCAGTGTCAGACACTCCATCAGCAGGCAGCGGCAACTTTAAGAAGTGGAAAAAGCTACCGAGCAGGGCAGCAGCTGGTTGTATAGCACTTCTGTCCTGTGTGACCACAGCTACGTAGGTGGAAGCTAATGCAGTCAGCAGCAGGACTCATTTCCACTTCAGTCTTTGGCAGGTATTAACACGAGGAAATGGAAATTAATAAATTCACAGTAATGTTTAGGATCATCTGTTCTGGTTTCTAGGCTATCCAATTCGCCATCATTTTCCTGTATTGAGCCCATGAAGGAAAATACACTTACCAACATTTGGAGCCCTTTGAGCCTTTTCATGCCATGGCACACACCACTCTGGACACGTGCCTCACGAGCTTGGCCTTGGAGCCCTTTCAACGTTCGCAGTATCTGCAGCACACGCGAGCTCCATGCCAAAGGCACAGAGAGTTGTACAAGCTCAGAGCTCCTCAACTCCCTCTGGCCAGCCTGCATTTGGCTGAAGCCTAACTTACAGAAAAGGATCCATTCTTTATTTGAAAGCCTTCAAGACACGGAAAATCATCACCTCCTCTGGTAGTTTGTTCCACTGGTTAATCACTCTGTCAGAATGTTTCCCTTATTTCCAAGGTGAGTATCTGACTTCCAGCTCTATGCTGTTTTCTACTTTTCTTCACCAAATTAAAGAGTGCTTTAGCAGTTCATACGTTCTCCTCACCGAGTTTAAAAGCCACTTATCATGTCATCTTTAATTCCTATTTTAACAGTTGTTTTACTTTAGTTCTTTAAATCTCCTTTTCTCTGCCCATTATTTTTTCAGCATGTTCCTTCAAATGTAGACATCAGAAGCGCGTGCAGCATTAAAAACTTTATTAGTATCAACAACGCTGTACACAGACATAAAGTGTGATTTCATTACCCCCATTTTCAAAGCCATTTCAGGCCACTGTGACAGCCTTTCAGACTCAGCATCAGACGAGAATCCTACAGTATCTCACCCCTTTCACCATCACACACTGCTCTGGGGGTACGCAGCCCAGACCACAGCTCTTTCTGCAGCATTCCTTACTCCTGCATGTCTATCCATGTAAAATTAATCTGTAAAATTAACCTTGTTTGAACACACCCCAATTTATCATCATGTTATTAATGAAAGTCCTCAGGAGTGCCATGTCCTCCTAGGGGGTTAAGCATTACAGTTCTTTTGTCATCTATAACTTAATCCCCTTAATAAGCACTGCACATACACTGTTCACTTCAAAAATTAAAACACCAAACATTAGTCAAATGCCTAGGTAGAAACATGTAATTTTGGTTGGTAAAACCAACCAAATTTTCATTTTCAAACAATTATATTGTCCTTATTGACTTATTTTCCAGAACACCAAAATTGTCATATTCCTCTCTCTCTGTTTTTAATCATATAAATAAATATATGGTGAATTTTTCCACTGTGCAGTGAATAGGAAGCTGAGATTTCTGGTCACCTCGCTCTTGCCTGCTTAAAAGTGCTGCAGTTAGGATTCATACTCTTCTAGTCTGGAATTTTCTTGATACTCAAGACTCACCCAAACTAAGCATAAGAGAGTCACATTCTAGGTCACCTTTTTGAGAAACTTTCACTGCAATTTATATGGTTCTGACAACAAGAAATGGCGATCTCGGAGCTCCATCATCTTCCCACGTGTACTTCATTATTCCCTTCTGCTATAAACAGACTGTCCAATGTCTTTCCAAACACAGAGACAGCCGACTCCTAACATTGTTTCCCTCCCTGAGGAGCCACAGAAAGCAACAGCTATTTCCCAAAACCCCAACACTGTAGAGTGCACCTCCTGCAGAAAGAGAAATCAAACTGTGCAAGAGTCAAACTGCTTCCCTCTTGCTTTTGTACGGCCCTTCCAAAGCTGATCACACGAAGAATAAGCTTTTGAAGTAATGGCCCAGCAGTTGCTCATTTTAAGTATTTTGATACAATGCTGTAAGGACTGATAGAAAGCGCACAACAAGATGCACGCAGTGAGTACCACACACAGGTACTTGACTTCCTAGAAATTCTGGCCTTACCCCCAAGATTTGGTATGACAGAAGCACCTGGTAATTTCTAAAAAGCTTCACCAAAAACCTAAGATATGGTTCTGTTTATAGTTGACTTGTGAGTGGAATTCCACTTCAGAACTTCTGTTTTCCACGGTGTTTAAATTTATAAGGATTTTGCACACAAGGATGGTAACAAACTTTAGCAAAATGAAAACCAAAGTAATACGGATAAGAAATGCCTCACTGAAGACAGCACATCAACTCGATACCCTGCTCAGACGATCCTTTCAACTTTACCACCCTGTCCAGTTGTTACAAAACATGCACACAACAAACCTGTTATGTCTTCCCCATTTTAGACTCTGAATTTCTTACAGATTTGTGCAATTCCCTGCATAGCAAACCTGTTCTTATTAAAGTCCTTTAAATGCAACATGGAAGAGTAAAGCCTACATACACAGAACAGTATCACAGAGAGACGAAGCACAGCTTTCACAGCTTTGACTTTCCTTTTTTAGCAATTTTTTCTCGGAATTTTCTCCATGCATGCCCAAGCAACAGGGGAAAGGGCATCAGACACTCACGACTAACCGTGTTTGAACACACACAGTGGCAAAGTCTGATAACCACTACAGAAACTGTCTTGTATTTCTCTTAAAATGTCATACTCAGTAAATACAAACCATATTTACAATTCTTTATACATGGACGCTTTCTCTTCACCCTTTCTCCTCTGTTTTACTGAACAACTACTGAGGTATGAGGCATCTCATGGTTAAGTGTAGTCCAGCAGTGCATACCAGCACTAGAATAGAAATATGCAGGCTAGAAAACACATAGATAAGATAAATAATGCATTGCCATAATCCAGAAAAGCAGAACCTTTAATGAATATTAAATTCAATAAATAAATTTATATCTCTATTATTAAATTAACAATAGCAATGCGGTGTACTTCTGAACTTCACCAACTTTACAGCTAAATCCTGGGATACTTTATTCAATAAAACCACAACATAACACTTGTCCTGGAAAGATAAATAGTGAGGCATATTTACATCTTAAGGAATTTGACTATTTTATATATTAAAAAAGTATCTTCTAGCTCATTTCTGTCAGGCCTGTTTCAGTAGCAAAAGGCTGAGGAACACCAATTGCTGCACGAAGCACACATCCATTGACTCATCTAATGCTTGACCTTCCAGGTCAATTATTAAAACAAATCACTTTTCACTGCAGGTGAGCTACTTTGTAAAGTAAAGCACTTAAACTAGAAACTCTGGTACATGCTCCAAAACTTTCCAGTAATTTAACCCTGCAGTTTCCACTTGCAAACAACTCGGGTCTTTCTCAATTGATCTCCATAGCAAGTCTTTCAGTAACAAGTGTGGCACCAAAAATACTTTTTTACAAGCCAAACCTCCTTCTTTCACCAGGGTACTTATTACTACAGAACCCTTACACAAGTATTGGCAATTGCAGAATAACAGGCTGACTACAGGATGCCTGACCATTTATTTTCAATTGTAACAGAAATCAGCTTTTTCTACAAATAATCAGCTTTGCTGGATTCATTTTATAGAGGGCAGCATCTAACCTTTTATGGCCTATATGTTACTTGCAAGACAAGTGGATCATGTTACTCGTTCTTTAAAAATAAGTGACTTATTTGTAAAGTATGGCCATGTATAACACAACAGCAATCTTTTCAGAGACTCTCAGGATCTGAAACAAAATGCCCATGGCAGATTCAAGAAGGGCCAGTTCTGCTTAATTTTCCAGCCTCAGCCAGTCTATATTTTTTTAAATATAGATTTTACTTTTATGAAGTGATTTTATGAAGTACAAATTTGGCAAATACAACACATCTTGCTAAATAAAAGCAGCCTAATTATTAAACCACAGTGGTTTAACTTTCAGCCCACAGTCCTAATCCAACCTGCTGGCCATTCCAACTGTCCCACTGTCTATCTTTCCCCACAAGTGAAGGGATTAGAATTTGGGCACCAAACAGCCAAAACTCCACTCTACCCACCCTGCACATTAGTGGCTCGGTAGGGAGTGGACAGATAACAAGATGCAGTGGTGACATGCAGCCTAGGGATGCTCCACAAACCAGGATCAACACTGCCACAGATGATTTGTGCTTTGCTAAGTCACTGGAGCAGGATTCAGCAGACTTGATCCAACCTGCAGCTCTGCCACTGGCCTGGAGGACGACCTTGAACAGAAGACTGCTCTTCCTGATGTCTGTCTGCATCATGAACACGCAGATAATAATGCTCACCTCTCCTGTAAATACTTTATGCATTACAGACCAAAAAAGTCTGAATATTTTTATGTATGGTTTTCTATTTAAACTGTCCGGCATCAATATTTAAGAAATTTATTTTTTCTTTTTAGAAAGTATCTTTTGACTGCCTTTTTGTTTTTTGATGGCACTTTTCACATGGAAATGAGGAAGAACATTTCCCTTCTGCCTCCCATAGCTCCATATAAAAAGCAGGCTTCATTATATCACTAATACTTCTCAACATTTAGTTCTGATAATGAACAAATTCAGAGGCTTGGATTTAATAAACTCCAGTTTCAAGGTAAATAAAGCTCTAAATTGAATTAAGTCTTTGTTAGATATGAGATTCCAAAGAGAGGTTTAGTAGCAAATAAAAGAAAAACAAAACGAAACAAAATAAATGGTAAGTACAATTGCAAGGGTTGTGTAAGTCATTGCTATATCCCCTTTAGCTGTTACTCCTGTTTCAAATGCTTATTTACTTTCGTTTGTTCCAGTGTGCCTAATCCTTCGTCACAAGCATGTTCTTACTGAGAGATAATACCTGTAACTCGAACCAAGCAAAGCTCAAGCCCTCCATTTATAAGGAAGCCCCAACAGTTCAAGCAGAAACATTAAAGAAAATATTTCCTTTTCAAAATTAACAAACCTCACTTAGCACCTTGACAAAATAAAACCCCTCTTCCCTTTCCAAACTCCTCTTCCTCATTAACACCGTACACAAGAGCGCTAGTGCGCAATTTTCTGCATCTGCTCTTCAAGTCTCTCATATTTTTAAAGGAATTCCATCTGAAATATCGCTGCCCAAAACATTCCATTTTGAGCTTACACTGGCACTTGTTTGTGAACAAAACCAAATCACTTAAACACACTAAATACAGGATGGCAGCTACCTACTCCAGTTTCAAAAGGCCAAGCTGAATTGTTCCTGTAATCGTTTGCAAATGTTTAGCATCTCACACAAAGAAGGCAGAAAATGCGTACAAAGTGCCGGCTGGTGAGGCAAAGAACTGAAAAATATAAACTTGCATCTGGAACTGATCTTGGTAAGAATTTCATAAGCAGACAAACAATGCACGTAGCAGTGTAAAAGAAAGGTCAACATGAGACCTCCTCCACATTCTGAAGGGGGTGTGCTGACCACCAAGCACTGACTGAGTCTTTGGTTTCCTCAGGCAGAGCCCAAGTTCTGTCCTGAATACAAGATAAGTCTCTGGAAAGTTTTGAAACCCTATCCCTCTTCAGAATAAAAGGAAATTTTTCTAAAATAAAGGATAATTAATCAGAAAATTGCAACTTGTTGCATTGTCTGTGTATACTTGAAGTTAGATACACTCCCTTGAAGCCTGAAGATGCAGAGAAACTAAATGACTATACACTGTAACATTACATAAATCATGTTAAAACAAAAACAGCATCAATAATGTGATATTATGTTTTAAATTGCTACCAAAGCATGTAAGGATTCTGAAAGAACCCAGTATATCTTATATAGTCCTAAAATAATTACAATTCTGCTGTTTCTCTAGCTAAAGATCAAAATGTTTAACTAATTTGCAAAGGCTTTATCTTGCCCATGACCTCTGCCTGTGGCTCATTTGGATCACTTACTCAGTTGACTTTCTGATCACTTTTTTGGAGGTAAGGACCACTGGAAATGTGACTCCCCAGAAGCGAGTCAGGGTTTGATATTATGCTCTCATCAGTTGCATTGTTTCTGCTTGCTTCTTGTCCATGTTAGTCTCCAGATTTCCAGTTAGCAAACGTCAAAAGATACTCACACTCTATTGAATAGTGTGAATTAGTGCTGCTCTGCACTAATTCTTTGGACAGACGTATGTCAGGCATGCTAAATTAAAACACTTACTTAATGAAAATTACTTTTAAGAGGCACTATTAGAATTTGCTTTACAAAAACCAAAGATTTGCGAAAACACACAAAAAAGAAGTCTTACCTTCACAAGAAACTCCTATACAATCACTTCATAATCTGTATGAATAGTTTATATATTTGCATCAATGTGGCTGTTTCAAATTCTAAACAGTTAAACTGTAACTGTTTGGCAGACTACTACAGAGGACTTTGAAGACTTGCAAAACACTCTATAATCAAAATAAAAGATTGCATGTGTGTTATAAAACAGGAATGTTTCCCTGAGACTGTCAAACAATAAACAGCAGTCTCAGCTATTCAGGGTGAAATATTTCCCTATTTAATGATACAAATCCTTGTAGTGGGGAAAATGAATCATGTCTGAGATGGCAGATTGTTTTTTTCCTTTCCCCTTCAAAACACATATATTGTTTTCCTGCTTAGAAAAATCCTTACCAATCAAGAACTGCTCCAGACAGAAGTTTTCTATTTTTCAGTTCTTTGACTCACTAGTCAGTACTCTGCATGCTGAGATACAGCAGATAACTTTTACAGCAATTGTGGGCCATCCAGGTACCTCCAGGACCTAGCAAAGAAACACCCATGGCATTATGACGATTCCTTCTTGTAGCCTTTGCTGTGTTTCTTTTCTATTTCCGCCACATTCAAGCACACAGATGGTAAAGCATCACTTCAAATATATCAAATACTACCTTTGACTTCACCGGTTTTAAGCTTTCGGTAACTTTTTCTCTACAACAATGAACACACTAGAAGT